>PVKB01000441.1:696061-727977 GCA_004027205.1 Ctenodactylus gundi
AAGAGCTACACCAATACATAGATAAGCAAAAAGCAAGCCTTGAAAAGCAACTAGAGGAGACCAGAGAAGAAATATACCAGAAGATAATGAAGACAAAAGAAGAAATTAGAGAAGAACACAACAGAGATATAGAAAAGTTGAATGCAGATATTCAGGAAATGAAAAACACACAGGTAATAATAAGCAACCACTTTAAACAACTTCAGAATAGAATGTCAGACCTAGAAAATAAAGTGACTAAGCTGCAGCGTACAGGCCATGAAGAATACAAAGTAAATAAAGAAAATGAGTCATTATGACTGATAGATGATTCAAGGAGAAATAACCCCAGAATTATGGGAATCGAGGAGAAGACTGAGGACAAAACAAAAGGCTTAAAGGACATGTTTAATGAAATAATGGAAGAAAATTTCCCAAATCTAAGAAGAGAAAGAATATGGAACTTTTGCAGGCATATAGAACACCAAACAACTTTGATCAGAAGAGATCCTCACCACGACACATCATTATTAAAATTCTAGAAACCCAACACAAAGAGAAAATACTAGAAGTGGTAAGAGAAAAACAGAAGGTGACCTACAAAGATAAACCCATCAGGATATCGGCAGATTTTTCAATCCAAACTTTTAAAAGCAAGGAAATCATGGAGAAATATCATCCAAGCACTAAAAAAACATAGATGCCAGCCAAGACTGCTATATCCAGCAAAATTATCTTTTAACTTAAAGGGAGAACTTAAAATTTTCCATGACAGAGACAGCTTAAAGGAATTTGCAGCCACTGAGCCAGTATTGCAGAAAATACTTAAAGGAAACTTGGACAGTGAAAGGGAGACCAGCGACACGAATGACCCCAGAGAAAAAGTGACAACAGCTAGAGGAGAAGGAGCTGAGAAAAAAGTAGGTTAGTAATCAGTGAAATATGAGTAAATAAGATATGAAAGTTAGGAAATTCTGAAATAACTAGATTTGCCTACATGTCTGTCACATTAAGTATATTTATGTGGTATAGATTTAAGTTCATTTAATGTAGCAATGTGATATAGTTTTAACTTTGTTTTGTTGTAGCAATTCACTTATTAGGTCACTAATGAAAGTTTATCCTAAGGAAACTGATTGATGTAAGGATAACCTTGTGAATGTACGAATATGCACCTTCCAGTATTCAGCTAAGGCAATTGAATTTTATTTATTTATTATTTTTTCTTCTTTCCCAAATTAACTATC
Source organism: Ctenodactylus gundi (assembly GCA_004027205.1). Lineage (NCBI taxonomy): Eukaryota > Metazoa > Chordata > Mammalia > Rodentia > Ctenodactylidae > Ctenodactylus > Ctenodactylus gundi. The sequence continues at coordinate 697,288 of PVKB01000441.1, forward strand.
CTTTTGAACTACATCCTTATAATTATTTTCTAATGTGAACTGGTGGGTAAGGCCAGTTTTAACAATAACAACAAAGATGTAGGAAAATATGGAAAAAAAACCTTTTGGTGAATATCCCAGTGAAGGGATTGGTTGGATTCAGAGAGGAGATATCAAGATTTGACTACTGCGAACCCATTAGAGGAATAGGAAGCTAGGGTAGAGTGGTGACTTGAGTGAAATGACTTAGGTGTGGAAGATTAATATGTTAAACACCATATGGTTTCTCGGACTTGGAAAACCCGGAGCACAGACATTCTTTGGAACCATACGAAGTGATAGCCAGAGCCAGGGGAAGGAACAGGGAGGGGGTGGGAGGGTAGAAGGTGGGAAGGGATTGTGAAGTCGATGTGAGACATAGATGTACAAAACACCCAAATTCATTGTAAATACTATGTATTACATTTGTATATTAATAAAAATAGTGGGGAGAAAAACAAAAACAGAAGTTCAAGCCCAGCCTGGGCAACTTAGTGACTTTGCAAGACTCCACCTCAAAATAAAAAAATAAAACAATTGGCTGAGGATGTAGCTCATCCCGAAGGGTCAATGGCCAGTGACCCTGCTCCCGATGCTCTTTTTTAGCTTCTGAGAACCAAGCCAGAACTAACCCAAGATGAGAACTCAACAAGAAAGGTAGCCTACAGTATTCCCTCAACAAGGCAGGGCATGACATGTCAATAAGTGGGTAAGAGAAAATGATAACTCGATAAATAGGTTCAAAGGTTTTAGTTTTAATTTTAAAATAAAAAGTTAAAATATTATCTTAAAATATAAAAGCTTAAGCCAGGCCTGGTGGTGCATGTTTGTAGTGTTGGCACCCAGGAGGCTGAAGCAGTAGGACAGAGAGCCCAAAGCCAGGTGGGCCGCGTAGTAAGTTCAAGACAGCCAGCCTGGAGTACATAGCGAGATCCTGTCTCAAAAAACAAACAAACAACCCCCCATATCTCACAAATGAATAACAACAACAACAAAATCCTGTAGGGTACAGAGTGTCTTCTAAGCTCCTGAAAGTACTGATCAAAAACTGTGTGTGTGTGTGTGTGTGTACCTTGCCAAGTTGAGAAGTTGTGCAGGCTAGGCTCAAGCTTGCAGTCTTCTCGCCTCAGCCTCCCAGAGTGCTGGAATCCCAAGTGTGTACCGTTGTGCCTGGCTCTGACACTACTTTCTGATGAGGAGTAATATTCAAGAGGTCAGAGAGAGCCAGTTTATTTTTCCTGTCAGAAGAACATAAACGGAGAAACTTTCTACGTGGGTCCTAGGGTGAAGATTTTCTGTTGTAATCATTATTTTTTTTCCTATAAAAGTGGTTCATAATGCACGTGGGAAAAGCATCTCACACAGTTACAAAAAAGATAAAGTTCCTGTATTTCTAGGCCTGTCCCTAAATCCATCCACCAGAGATAAATCTTCTTGAAATAATAACTGCTGTGCTATTCCCTCCAGCCAAACAACCCAATCTGTGACCAGAAAGGGGAAAGAAACAAACAAACAGAGAAAGAAAATTAAAGAGGAAGATATGACAAAATAGCCAAGGAAAAATTCCCAAAATTGTAAAAGATCCAAAACTTGTCCAAATTGAAAGCACAAATGTATACATCTGGGTGCAGGCATTTTTACATGTGTGCTTTCAATTAGTCTTTCTGGAGTTCTTATTTTCTAAGCGCCTTCCAGACAAACTCTCCTCTGTTACTTTTTCTTCTAACTGTCCCAAATTATCTTTCATTTCCACAGACATATCCTAATTTTCACACTTTCCTCTTTCTGATTTTGTTCTGTTCTTGTTCTATAGGTGCTATATCTTGAGTATTTTAAAGAAGAATAGTTTTTTTTAAAATAAATTATTTGTATTTCTTTCAGGGCCAATGAGCTACTTATGTGTGTTTATCCTCCCCCAGTCCATACTGGAAATTGAGAGCTACTATAACCCCAAAACTCTTTTCTGGAAGGCAATATCACCTGGATCTTCAAATCAGGTAAAGACCCCAAAAAAGAAAGAAAACCACAGGCCACTTTTCTTAATGTGTATAAATGCAAAAATCCTTAATGATATATTTGCAAACAGAATGCAACAAATTATTATAAGGATCATATACCATGACCAAGCTGGCTTCATCTCAGCTATGCAATGATGGTTCAACATACACAAATCAATTAACATAATACACCACATTAACAAAATCAAAGACAAAAACCACATAATCATCTCAATAGGTACAGAAAAGGCCTTTGACAAAATACATCTCTTCTTGATCAAAACACTGATGAAAATAAACATAGTAGGATCCTAGCTCAAGCTGATAAAAGCAATTTGTAACAATCCTATTGCCAACATCATCCTAAATGGGGAAAAATTGAAAACACCACCCCTCAAAATCAGGAACAAGAAAGGGGTGTCCACGCTCACCATTTCTATTCAACATAGTTCCTGAAATCTTAGCTAGCACTATCAGGCATGGGAATGGGATAAAGAAAATACACATAGGAAAGAAATAAACTATCTTTGTTTGCAGATGACATGATCCTTTATGTAGAGAACTCAAAAACATTCACCAGAAGACTCTCAGAACTAACAAATTCAGCTAAGTTGCATTATATAAAATCAATACACAAAAATCAATGGTATTCCTCTACCATGAAAACAGAGAAAAATATCAGAAAAATAATTCCATTCACAGTTGTCCCAAAGAAAATTAAATACCTAAGAATCAACTTAACTAAGGAAGGGAAGGACCTCTATACTGAAAACTATAGTACTCTGAAAAAAGAAGTTGAATAGATTCTGAGAATGGAAAGACATCCCCTGTTACAATGCGGCAGAACCGCATTGTCAAAATGGCCATAGCACCAAAACTGATGCACAAATTCAGTGTAACCCCAATCCAGATATCAATAGTATTTTTCACAAAACTGGAAAAAGTGATCCAAGTTTTTATATGAAACCACAAGAGATTCAGAATAGCCAAAACAATCCTAAGCAACAAAACAAAAGCAGGAGTCATCACAACACCAGACACCAAGTTATATTACAAAGCAACAGTGGTACTGGCACAAACGTAGACAGGGGGTTTGGTGGAACAGAACAGAGGAGGCAAGACAACCCCAAGTACCTTCAGCCATCTAATCTTTAACAAAGGGGCCAAAAACATAAGATGGAGAAAAGGTATCTTCTAACACATGCTGCTGGGAAACCTGACTAGCCGCATGCAGAAGAATGAAACTAGACCCACATCTTTCACCAGGTACCAAAATCAAATCAAAATGGGTCAAAGACCTTGTCTTAGTTACTTTTTCATTGCTGTGACTCAGTATCATAATCATCTCAACAGCTACATGTGCAAATTTGGGAGGAAAGATTTATTTTAGTTCACTGTTTCAGAAGGTCACAGTTCATTCATGGGTGGCAGGCAAAAGTGGAAGCACATGCCAGAGGCAATAGTAGAGGAAGCTCCTCACAGCATTGTTAACCGGAAGCCAACTCAATTCAAGCCAAGCCAAGCCAAGTCAAGTCCGGAAGCAAGACTGGAAGCAGCATATGTCCTTCCAGATTCTATTCCGTGATCAGTCCCTTATGATTCCAACCTCACTGTTCATCCCTTCCAGGTTTAATTCCCCACCACATGTCTGTGGTCCAATCCACACATCTGCAGTCCACAATCTGCCACATGCCTGTAATCTAATCCATCCCTTCAGACCAGACCTCGATCTCCTAACATCACATGATTTCATAGATGATCCATAATGTCCAAATACGTGACTTTTGGGGGACATTTCAGATCCAAACCACAACAGACCTAGACATTAAAATGGGAACACTAAACTTGTTGGAAGGAAAAATAGGCAAGACCCTTGAAGACATAGGTGTTGGCAAGGAATTTCTCAATAAAACATCCAAAGCACATGAGATAACACCAAGAATCAGCAAATGAAATTATAGCAGGCTAGAGGAATGCACAGCAGCTTAAGTACTTGCCTAGCAAGAGTGAGGCCCTGGGTTTTATTCCTCAGCACCACATAAACTGGGCATGGTGGCATATGCCTGTAATCCCAGCACTCAAGAGGCTGAGGCAGGATTGCCATGAATCCAAGGCCAGCCTGGGTTCCATAGTGAGTTCAGGACCAGCCTGGGCTACAGAGTGAGACCCTGTCTCAAAAAACAGAGGGGTAGGGCTAGAGGAATAGCACAGTGGCTAAAGTGCTTGCCTTGCAAGAGCAAGGCCCTGAGTTTTATTCCCCAGCACCACATAAAGCTGGGCATGGTGGTGCATGTCTATAATCCCAGTACTTGAAGGATTGCTGAGTCCACAGCCAGCCTGGGCTACATGGTGAGTTCAGGACCAACCTGGGTTACAGAGAGAGACCTTGTCTCAAAGAAAAATGATTAAGATTCAATATCTATATGCACCAGTCACCCAAATTGAATGTATCATTAACTATTGCAAACAAATATTAATTAAAAATAATAATTATGGCAGAAGAAAAAGAAACATGCTTTAAAGACTGGGGATGCAGCTCAGTGGTAGAACACTTGCCTACATACATAAGGCCCTGGGCCCTAGCACGGAGACAGAGGAAGAGACAGAGAAAAAGAGAGAAAAAGAGGAAGAGCCTTTAGCTCAGAAACATAAATAGGTTGACTATAAGAAGTTAAATATTTATGTTGCCAATAGTAACCTAAAGAGCCAGGGTGGCTATGCTAACATCCAGCCAAAGAGACAAATATTCCAATGGTAAAAAAAAAAAAAGGGGGGGGGGAGATATTTCACATTAGCAAGAAGGTCAATCTTTTAAGAAAATATGAAAATTATATGTATATATGCACCTATCAATAAAGACTAAAAAATACATAAAGCAAACCTTGAAAGAATGAAAAGCAGCTGAACTATAACAGCCTAAAAACTGTAAAAACCCACTTTCATTAGTAGACAACTAGAAAAAAATCAACAAGAGTATAAAAAAATCACATACTTTATATAGAAAATCCTAAGAAAAAGTACACACCTGCTTCTAAATAAATACATAAAATACATAAATTTGGCTTATTTTTATGGTACTAGAAATTAAACCTGAGCTATTCGTACTGAGCTATATTGCCAGATTTTTTTTTTTTAATTTGACATAGGGTCTCACTAAGTCACTAAATTGTTGGGGCTGGGCCTGACCTTGCCTCAGCCTCCCAGACTCAGGAGAATCATACAGTTTAGGCCATCCTGGTCTACAAAGTGAAACATGTAACACCATACTCAGTAACCAATCAATTTTTATATGTTGTTGGATTTGATATGTATATATTAAAGCTAATAAGCTAGGTCAACAAGGTTACAGAACACAAGCTCAATGTACAAAATTCAATTATATTGTTATGCACTGACAGAGAACTATCCAAAAATTAAATTCAGAAAATAATTCTACATAAAATAAAAGAGAATTTATTGCAAAAAGAACAAAAGATTAGTATATAACCTAGTGGTAGAGCACTTGTTTAGCACAGTGAGATTCTGCATTCAATTCCCAGTACCTCAAAAACAAAAAAGCAAACAGAAAAAGAATTCAGCTAAAAAACACTACTGGAAATAGAAATACATGCAAAACACCAAAAAAATTTTTTTAAAGACTGAAAAGAACTGAAGAGATATCCCATATTCATGGACTAGAAGAGCAATATTATTGTATTAGTTTGGGTTCTTTCAAAAGGCAGAATTTACAGAAATCATAACAAAAAGGATCTATTTGGAAGGCTTATAGATCCAAGGATAGAGATAATCCAAGATGGCGGCCTGCATGTGCAAGAGCTGGAATGTTGAATGGCTCCTCAGCTGCGGAGTAGAACTCCCATCCGGGACTGCAGGATAGCTGGTGAGAGTCTGCAGCAGATCTTGGTTACTCAGAGAACAATAGTGCAGACCAGAGACTGAAGATCAAGTCGGCATCCATACACAATTGCCAAGGAGCAAGCTTTCCCAGAGAAAGAAGTCGTAACAATCTTCCTTCCTCTCTCCTTTTATACCATTTGAATTCCAGTTGGGCCTCCCACATCTGGGTGGATGCTCTTCCCTCATTTGCTGGCCCACAAATCACTCACACTCTAATCCAAGCTGGTTCCCAATTGCCAATCTAGGCATGGTTCCCAAATTCTGATCCAGGTGTGGTTCCTGATTGCCTCAAGTTGACATGATCTTTTCAATGGTCACAGTTATTAAAAGGACAATGTGCCCAAATTGATCTACAGAGATGATACAGTCTCTACTATTACGAGATTTTCTGTTCCCTGTGCAAGCTGATCCTACAATCCACATGGGAATTCACGAGTTCCAGAGTAGCCTAAACAATCTTGAAAAATAAAACAGAGCCCTTGAATTTCCCAATTTCAAAACCTACTACAAGATAGTGTGGAATTGGCATAACCATAAACATACATATCAATGGAAGAACATTTAAAGCCCAGAAATAAATCCTTGTATTTATGATAAGTTGATTTTTGACAAGGGTGTCGAGAGAGAGAGAGAGAGAGAGAGAAAAGATTAGGTTTTTTTCAACAAATGGTGCTGTGAAAACTGAATATCCCATGTAAAAGAATGAATTTGTACCTGCTACTTACATTATACAAGTATCAAAATTAAAGAGATTAAAGACTTAAATGTAAAACTTAAAACTATAAAAATCCTAAGAAGAAAACAGATTTGAAATGCCATGACTTTGAGAAGACAGTGGTTCCTTAGATATGACACTAAAAGCACAAGCGACCAAAGAATAAAAATATGTAACTTGGATTTCATCAAAATTATGATTTTTTGTTTTAAAAGACACAATTAAGAAAGTGAAAGACAACCACAGGAAAACTTGCAAATCATGTATCTAATGAATATCTAGTATCTGGGATATGTAAAGAACGCCCACAACTCAACAATGTTTAAAAATCCAGATTTTAAGTGGGCAAAGGATTTGAGTAGACATTTCTTCAAGAAAGATGTATGAGACAATAGACTTATGAAAAGATGTTCAACATCATCAGTCATTAGGCAAATGCAAATCAAAACCACAGTGCATACCACTACACCTATTAGATGACTACAATCAAAAAGTTGAATAGCAAGTATTGGTGAGAATTTGGAGAAAAAGAAACCCGTGTGAATTGCTGGGGGCCTGTAAATGGGGCGACTGCTGTAGAAGACAGTTTCTCAGAAGTTAAATTTAGAGTGACACGTGACTCAGCAATCCCATTTCTAGGTATATGTCCAAGAGATTTGAAAACATGTGTCCACGCAAAAAATGGTATGTGGTGTGTGTAGTAGTATTATTTATAAGAACCAAAATGTGAAAGCAAATTAAACATCCATATACTGGCGAAGAGACAAAATTTGTACACAATGGAATGTTCTTGGGCCACGAAAGAAGTGACGTAATGGTATCTATCAGAATATGGAGGAGTTTTGTAAAGACTACGCTGAGTAAAAGAGACCAGTCACTAAGAAACCACTTGTCATGATTTCATTTCTATAAAATGTCTGAAATACACAAACCTATAGAGATAAAAAGCATTAAGTGTTTGCCAGGAGTTTGGAAGAGAGAACAGGTAGGGAGCTAAGGAGTGGCTGACAACAGGAACAGAATAGCTTGGGATGGTGATAAAATATAAATATATATTCTGGTGCATGCCTATTATGCACAAACCCAGGCTTCAAATCCTAGCACCTACCCCCCCACCACCACCACCACCAGGCAGAAAAACCTGAAATTAGATAATGGTCACGGTTATACAAACTGTATATAAAAATATAAAAGAAAACCACTGAATTTTACAGGTAGGTATAAGGAAGCATGCCTGTAATCTTAGTGCTTCGGAGGCTGAGGCAGGAGAATCATGATTTTAAGGCCAGCCTGGACCCCATAGTGAGTTCAAGTCCTGTCTGGACTACATAGCAAGACCTGTCTGGAAACAAAACATCAACAAAAACTTGAACTTTAGAAGGGTAAATTTCATGGATTGTGAATTATGTCTCAGTTTTAAAAATATTAATACACTAAAATGAGCATACATTACAACCCATAGATTCAACATTTTAAAATCAATCAATGTAATTTATTACAATAATGAAATGAAGGGAATACTATAGAATTATATCAATAGATTCAGAGTGTGCATTTGTCTCTGTCAAATGACATAATTCAGCACCCAATAAAGGTGGAGGTTCTCAACAAACTAGAAATGGAGGGAATTTTCTCAGGCTGATTAAAGGACATCTACCAAAAAACCTCTGTGGCTCACATTATCTTTCATGATAAAAGACCGAATACTTATCTCTGTAGACCAGAACAAGGCAAAGGAATCAACGCTTAACTGAACAAACAGGCTAATGCATTTTTAAAAAAGAAATAACATGAGAAAGTGAACCATTTTTATTCACAGCTAATATGTCAACTAAGAAAATTTGAAAGAATCTGCACAAAAGTGACAAGAAACAATGACTGAATACAGCAAGGTTGCGGGTTCCCTCGTAGGTACACACCCAAGAGATGAGGAAGTATCTGTCTTCCAAAGGCTGGCAGGAATGTTCATAGTTACTTCACTCATCCTAGTAGAGGTCTAAAACAAGCCAAAAAGAGAAAAGAAAAATAAATAAATAAAAAGAACCTAGAAACAAGTGTCCAACAGGTCAGCAGCAAAACTATTTCCTTGGAAAGGGGCATCCTGGGGTCCCGTAGCTATGAGACAGTAGCCCTGTGGAGTCAGGAGATGTTGGAGACTCAGGTATGGGAAAGGTAAGCCACACTGTGCCAGCCTGCAGGTTGCCCCTGAGAAGCAGAGAACCTGTGGCTAGAAGTGACTGGAGTCACTCAGCATGATAGTGGTGTTATGGTTTGGATCTGGAATGTCCCCCGATAGCCTCATGTCTGGAAGGAGATTCAGTCATGACAGTTAATCCATTGATTTCCTGTGGAGTGAAGAGGTGGGTTCTGGTCAGAAGAGGAGGCTCACTGGGACATGACCAGCCCTTCCTCTCAAATTCTGCTTCCTGTGCACCATGGGCTGAACACCTTTCCTTTATGTAGACCCTTTGTCAAACTCTTCTGCCATTGCCAACTGGCTACAAATGGCCTGAGACCTCCTGAAACTTGCCTCCTTTAAGTTGTGGGTGTTGGGTACTGTGTCCCAGCAACAGGAAAGAGACCAAGACGGGTGGTAATAGAGATGTAAGATTTGGCAAGGCGCCCCAGAGAAAGACCTCAAGAGAAAGGCGTAGACCAGCACAGAAGCCATGAAAAAGGTGACTGTGAGGGGAAACTGAGTAAAGAGAGTTGTCAGAGGTTGGTATGTGATGTAAGGAGAGACAACTGGGATAGGTCCAGACTTATTCAGGCCACATAAAATAATGACAATAGCAGCGATAATTAATAGGCACTGTAGACTTTCTAGGCAGTAGTTGTTGCGCCAACATGTGAAATGTGCTCAGTACTGGGTTGTGGCCCATCATCCCCACTGTAGAGACAAGGAAACCAAGGCACAGAGTTCAAAGGACTTCCCAAGATCACTTACGGCTGAGCAGTGGCCAGAGCGCTCATTCAGAAGCAGCTCTCATGCCCACTGTGGGCGCGGCCAGGGCGCTCTGCATCAGCAGGGCCGTGCCCACAGGACAAGCAGGCAGAACCGTGAAGACCCAGAAGCTGCATGAAGCAAGTGCACGTGTCTGGAAATTTCCAGAGCTTTGAGAAGAAGTCGCCTGGTCCTGACTGACCAAGTGAGCAGGAATCTGTGGATGCATACGCTAACCCAGTATGGCCCAGGGCAACCTTGTCTCGCTCACTGCAGGACATTTGGCAATGTCCAGAGACTTTTTTGATTTTCACAATTGGGAGTTAGACGGGCATCTAGTGAGTGGAGAGCAGAGATGCTGCTGCACACCCTACTATGCTCAGCACAGCCCCCGCAATAGAGTCATCTGGCGAGGTGTCAAGAAATCCCCAGTCCAGCCCTTGGAAGCTGGCTCCTGAGAGGCCGCCGGGCCTCCATCCTTCCTCCTCCATCCTCCTCGGAAACTTTCTGCAAGTTCTTATCTGGGCTGAAAACAGAGAGGGCTGGACTCTAGGCCACCCTGCACAGGGACTTTCCTGGTCCCCACCTGGCCACCCCCTCTGGCCTCATTCACTGGAGAGCTCTACCCTCAGGTAAATGTTTTCCCTCTTTGTTTGGGAAACTTTGTGAAAAACCCCCTGTAGCCTTGTTGTAAGCAGTGAAGACATGCCATACTGTGCTTTTTCCACCAAAATTTTTTTCTTTTTAATTAAAGTAGGGGATTTTTATTATTTTTGCTCAAATAACTAAATAGTAACGACCAACACCTTAGACTTCAAAGATGGCATGGACCTCAAAGAGGCCGTCAGAACAATGCATGTTTAAATGCCAATGAATTCGTCAATGACCCAGATGTGGGGGCTAACTTAGGAATTGGGGTGGGGTGGGGCAGGGCACAGCCTGGGTGGGTGAGCAGCAGCCAATGGAAAGGCTTCACCCTCCCACCCCGCCCCCAGCCCGGGCCCCTGGGGAACCTGGCACATTTGCATTCACTCTCAGAAGACTGTTCTTTCTTCTCCCTGAGTTTCATCTTTAATAACCAGAGAAGGTCTGCCCAGGAATGTGGAGCCCAGCCAAGGTTCAAGGGCCCCTCACCAGCCAGGCCTGAGCCCCAGGACCCTCGGAGGGCACCTGTGAGAGCCTGGGGGAGGGGGATTCTCACACTTCCTGCTCCTCCCTGGGCGCTTTGGTGAATTAAACTTAGGGGGTTAACTCCAAAGAGATCAAAGCAGATAATAAGAATTAATGTGGGGCCGCTTAACCCCGGAGAGGTAGAGTGTGGGTGTTAATGAGGCCCCGGGGGCTTCACTCCTGTGTGACCCCAGCTAGGCAGGTGAGAAAAAAAAGAGAGAGGTAAAAGAGGCCAGTCGGACCTATTTTTCCTGGCTAAGAGGTTAACTGGACCCTGAGGCCACAAACCGCCCCCTCCTGGACAGATGTGCTCAGCGCTTCCCTAAAGGCCAGGTGGCTGTGTCTAGCACCCCCCACCATGCACACACCTGTCCCCCAGCCCCAGCGCACTCAGGCCCTACAGCCAGCCACTCTCTGCAATAGGTGCAGGGCCCTTGGCTGGTTTCTCCTTCCTTCTCTGGCCCTGAGAGAGTGCACCTTCTTCCAGGGAGGGAAGGCTGAAAGGCCCGCAGCTCCTTCCGCAGCCCCTCTCCCCCATGGACCTGGGCGGGGCGGGGCGGGGCAGGGCAGAGCATCCCTGCTCTCTCTCGCAAAACACCAGCCTCAGGAGAGTAGGCTGATGTGTAACAAAGACCAGATAACTGAGCTGGTACGTATGTAGTAAATATGTTGCACTTAAAAAAAAAAAAGTGTCCCACTAGCTCAGTCTGTAGAGCATTAAAAAAAGTCTATTTTCCATTATCTTAAGTCCACTTAGGTTCAATATACTCTGCTGATTTTAGACAAGGTTGATCCAACAGGAGCTGGTGTTTGGTACCAGTTACAAATGCAATGAAATTCAGCGTAGCCTTGAATCCTGGGAGTCCCCCCTTCACACCCCCAAGACCACTGTGGGGTGATATCTAAGATGGCGCCTGCCGGAAATCCTGGGGGCGGCCACCTCAGGTGTTTACCAAGGAAGATGATTGGGCCAAGCTGTTTCTGCCCTGGTGGACTGCGCATGATCCCAATACTACTGCTATGTGCGCCTGGCGCCTGCCTGCATGGTCATCCACTGATTGGCTTGACGCCCGCTTACGTAGACACCACATCCAATCTCCTGCTCTCCCCTCCTTGTCACATTCACCCTCTACCCTATATAAGCCTCTGTACTTCCTGAATAAAGTGAATTCCTGCTTCGACAGGCTTCCGGCTGGCTCTGGTCCTCTTGGGACGAGGAGGCCCAGCCGTGCGCTCACCTTTCCTTTCCTCTGGCCCTTGTGTGGTGGCAAGACCCCCACGTCTGGCGCCCAACGTGGGGCTCGCCAAGCGGACCCAACGGAGGGGAGGCCAAGGGGTCTTTCAGGGTGAGTGACCCCAAAACTGGGTAGTGCAACTTCTAAGCAAAAGGAGCCTGTGCTTAAAGCGCTGAAATGCCTCCTAGAGGCCTGGAAATTACAGATAAATAGGTGGCTGCGGCCTGAGGGGTCGTTCTGAGTGTGGCCCCCTGGGCCGCCTCTGACAACCTCTTTGATTGGGACACCTGGTGCCGCATTCATGAGCTGGTGTGGAGCGGGGAGACTCGGGGAGACCTCACCCTCCCACTTGGCACTACCACCCTCCCACCGAGGAGTCCTCTGACCACCCCCTCACCACCACCCTTCGCCATGCCCTGCCCTCCCTTCTGCCTCAGCAGGGGATTCAAAACCTTTCCCTAGCCTGATGGCTGACATCCTGGCTTGCCCGGGGAAATCTTTGCCAGAGGATCTTTCCCAGCACCAAACAATCCCTTCTTTTCCTCTGTTACTTTGCCTCATTATGTTCCCCAGCCCACTCAGGCCTTTCCGTTGCCCCCGCGGGCAACCGACCCACCCAGTGCTATCCTTAGGAACCAGCCAGCCTCTCTCAAAGAACTAAAAAAGTCGGTCACAGACGATGGGCCTAACTCCCCTTGGGCTGAAACCACCCTCCAGGGCCTTGCTCACCAACAACGCACCACCCAGGACTGGCGCTCCCTGTGCAGGGCTGTCCTGCCTGGTCCTCTCTTCATTAAGTGCTGTGCCTTCTTTAAGGAGGAAAGTCATGCCCAAGTGGAGAGGAACCAAAACGCCAACCCGGCCATTCCAATTATCTTTGGCATGTTATCGGGCACAAATGACCAATTTGCCGCTGGCCCTCAGCAGGCCGCCATTCTGTCGCCTTACACCGATCAAGTAAGGGCCCTAGGCCTGGCCACTTGGAAGAAATTGGAGGAAGGGCCCCTGGAGGCCCCCGTGGCTGGAATAACCCAGAAGCCCGGGGAAGATCTGGCCTCCTTCATAGATCGGGTTGGAAAGAGCTTCCAAAGGAAATTCCCTGTCGGCCCGCTCCGAGACCAATTTGTTAAGCTTCTGGTCTGTGACGGCATGAATGCAGACCACAAGTTAGCGTGTGCCAGCCTTAAAGATTGGTCAATGGAAAAGTGGATCATTGCGGCTAAGGATGTGGGAATACAGGCCAACCAGGACCAATCCCTCACGATGGCATTGCAAGCTCAAACCTAGGCCTTAACCCAGGCTTTCTCACAGGCCTGCCACAAGGCAGAAATCATAGACCTGCTTCACATGCGGCCAAACAGGCCATTTCAAGATGGAATGCCCTATGCCCCACCTGGCTGTGTTGGGTCCTTCACCCGCGGCCACTTCCCGACCACCTAAAACTCCTTGCCCCCGTTGTAAAAAGGGCTTTCATTGGCTCAAGGATTGTCGTTCAAAATTTGAAAGGGATGGAAAGCCTTTAAACTAGGAGGGGGGAAACCTCCAGCCCCATTACCCCAAGGAGGTCCTCAAAGGCCTATTTGAGCCAACTGGACAGTGCCATTGGTGAAAGGCCTTAGACCTAAAATTGATATCTGCATAAATGGTAAAAATTTCCATTGCCTCACTGATACTAGAGCAGATAGGACAGTCCTCTGTAAAGAGGAGATCCCCTTCAGTTGGAAACTGAAGCCTGGCTAGCTCAGTTGGTAGAGCATGAGACTCTCCAATCCTATCACCCCTGTTATGATTCAGGTCAGAACTTTGTTAAGCGGGAGGAAAGCTCCCATTTACTTACAACACCTCCGGGGTCATCAAAACCTTCCCGGCTTCATTTCTCAGGGCAACGCCTTGGCAGACGCCCTCGCCTCTCAATGCTCCTTGGTGGCTCAATCTCAACCCCTATAGGAGGCTCAGGACTTTCAGGATCTGACCCACATCAGTTGGTGGGGACTCCACCTCCGGTTCCCCCATGTCCCAACCAGGGAACTTAAAAAGATTACTCGGACTTGCGAGGAGTGCCAACCTTTCTTTCTAGGCTCCCCCACTTCAGGAACCTGGGGTAAATCCTCGTGGATGAAAGCCCAACTCTATGTCACTCATCATTCCCCCTTTGGAAAACTTAAATACGTGTTTGTCTCCATTGATAGCTATTCCCATGCCCACTGGTCTACTGCCCACTCGTGGGAAAAATCCAAACATGCCCAAGGCCATTTTTTACAATGTTTTGCCACCTTGGGGCTCGCTCTCCAGGTAAAGACGGATAACGGACCCTGTTTTGTTAGTTCTAGTACTTCTTCCTTCTTCCAACGCTGGAAGATCCAACATGTGACAGAAATCCCCTACAATCCACAGGGACAAGCCCTTATTGAAAGAAATCACCAAAATCTTAAGAGGCAACTACAAAAACAACATTAGGGGATAGCCTCTCCCCATCAACAGCTCCACAGGGCCTTATTCACACTTAATGTCCTTAACTCCTAGGAAGGAGAATCTCTCCCCTGCTTTCAAAAACATTGGACTAATATAAAGGCCCAACCTCTTCTCATGGTCAAATGGAAGGATCCCCTCACAGGCCAATGGAGTGGTCCCGACCCTCTCCTAACGATGGGCCGTGGATTTGGATGTGTTTTCCTGATAGGCCAATCTAATCCCCTCTGGATACCGGCCAGAAACCTAAAGTACCTCCCGCCAGCTGTTCTTCTCAGAGAGGGTGATGCTGCCTCAATGGGGACAACACCCCAAGGTGCCGCGGTTCCAGAGACCGTAGTCCCAGAGGGCGAAAAAGGCATCTCCCTGACAAATGATCCTTTACTTAGCCTGTTATGGCCCATTCCCCTTCTCTCTTCTCCTAAAGGCAAGCACCCCGCTCCTTCGTCGGACTCCACGGGACACCCACTTGTGCCTTCTGATGGATAAGTACATCACCCTCGCCCTACTGATGGCCCTCCCTCGCATTTTTTCTGCTCTCTATTCTCCTGACACGATTGACAACTTTACATGGGTCCTCTCTGACGTGGCTACAGGCCATACCATTGATATCATGGGCCCCCGGACACCACCTACATTGCCTTCTTTTTCCTTTGACCTATGTGACTTATTGGGAGGCTCATTTAATAAGGATTATTCTGGCCAAACTGCTGTTGATAATTATTCAGTTGGTTATACGTGTCACGCTCCCTGCCTGTGAGCCTGACGTCTTCAGACCCAGTTTTAACTTTGTCCAAGAACGTCTGCATCAATCCTTGTTCTTGGTGTCTCCATGATTGACTACTCTTATTTCTGCCCTGGCCAGACCATTGATATTACTTTTGATTGTTTTAACATCTGGCCCATGCCGTATTAACAAGTTCTCTTGTTAGTTTGTCTTGATTCCATCCAGGTCCAACAGGTGTCCACCTATGTCTCTCTCCAGTCCTGAGGCCCTATCTACAAACACCCACAAGTTTCTTAGAGCCCCTCCATCGATCTGGGTACCCCCTCCACCTGTTCGTTCCTTTGACATATGGGATGGCAGCCAGTGACGGGTTAGTCAGAGCAAGTTTCTTTCATTCATATATATATATATATATATATATATATATATATATATATATACTTTTTTTTTTTTTGATGTATGGAGGATGGGGCCTAGGATCTTCACACTGAGCTACACTTCCTGCCTATTTTTTATTTTGGGTTTTGGTCTCGCTAAATCACTAGGTTACCCTGGCTGGGTTTAAACTTTTAATTCTCCAGCCTCAGTCTCCCACAGTGCCAGGATTACAGGCCCATACCACAACCCACCCTGGCTGGGGTTTTTTGTTTTTTTTGTTTTGTTTTGTTTTGGCAAACACATTGCATTTTCCACATATCAGGCACCATTTAGAGAACTTTGTACTAACTCATTCAAACCTTATTAGAGGGGCTGGAGGAATGGCTCAGAGGTCAAAGCACTTGCCTAGCAAGCACTAAGTTAAGTGCTACGTAACCGAATTTGATTCCCCTGCACCACATAAGTAGGGCGTTGTGGTGTGCACCTGTAATCCCAGCACTCGGGAACCTGAGGCAGGAGGATTGCCATGAGTCCAAGACCAGCCTACACTCCATAATGAGTTCAGGACCAGCCTAGGCTACAGAGGGAGACCCTGTCTCAAAACAACAACAACCACCTTATTAGAACCTTATGAAGTTGGTGAGATTGTGTGGTGCTGGAAAATCGAACCCAGGTCCTTGAGCTTGCTAGGCAAGCACTTTAACCACTTAGCAAAACCCCAGCCCTTCTGCCTTATGCTTAAGTGCTCTGTATAAAACCTTTAGAGGAGTCTCTAACTCCAGACTAACCCAACTACACTTTCTAAAACCTTAGGCAATTTGGGCATTTTATTTTAGGGATCACTCCCATCCACATTTCCCTGCCTGTCACCAGCCCAAATTAGAGAGATCTTTGAACTGTCGCTTTTCTTGCGTAGGCTTCTATGAAGTCTGTGCCCAGCTTAGCCATATCTAAGTTCTACCAAAGTTATTACATTACTGTAGTTACAAGAGTTCCAAACCAAATAAAATAATCAGTTGGCAGGAGATTTAGAAATATGGTGGGCTTGGGGATTTTCCTAAGGATGACCTGGCACACAGTAAGCATCTTGGCTGTTGAGAATGGCCGGAGTACATCCGACTGCTTGAGTACAAATCTTGACTCTGCCACGTGCCCATTGTGTTAGCTTGGGCAAGATAATTAAACTCTCTGTGCCTTACTTGTCTCATATATAAACTGAGAATCTAATTATAATACCTGCCCTGTAAAACAACAGCTAGCAGAGCACAGTGCTTAAGAGCTACTCTGGAGGTAAACTGGGTGTGAATCCTATCCTGTCCTCTTGACTGGCTATATAATCTCAGGAAAGTTGCCTAAACAACTTATGTCTTAGTAGTCTGCCTCCATATAATGGGGGAGGGGGAGTATTACATCCTATGACAGTTGTAGGAATTGAGTAATTCCCATCCATAGTGAGTAATACTTTGCAGAGATGCTCATACAGTTGTGTAAGTTGTTCGCTGTTCAAGGGCTTCCACCTGAGAGGTCAAGCAGAGGCTGGACACTTGGACAAGGAATAGCCCATCTAGAACTGGGATTGTTCACTAATTTGTCCCAGGATCCTGTATGGGCAGTATGCTGTCAGCCTAAAAATTGAAGTACCCAGAAAACACTACCATACCACCACTCTTAGGCTTCGGACTGATGCTAACTGGCGACGCTGGCTGTATTACAGCTGCTATTTGGTGTTTTTATAGAGCTCTCCAAAATAGTCACGATGAGACACTGTGAGATGCCTGTATCCCAAGCCTTGCTGCTACTGCTCAGATAGCAAGTTGTAAACTAAGTTAAACCTATTAACAACACAAAAAATTTGAAGCCATACAAGACAACCCAATGCATTGCTTAGGTCTGCTTATGTATGTAGTTCAAATACAGAAAAACACACAGGCTGATAAAAACTACAATCTGGACAACAGGTTGCCTGGGATGAGGAGGGATGGATTTAAGATGCACATATACAAGGAATTTCAGTTGTACGCATAATTTGTTTTTTGAGCTTAATGGTGGAATACATAAGTACTTATTTTTCAATATTAGTTTTTTTGAAAATTGATAGGAATGGAAGTACAGAATGAGAGACATCTTTCTACGTAAGAGAGCATTTTGTATTTCTTTTCTCATTAGTCTCTGTGAAGTATGAATTTAGTATATTGGCGGGGTACTACACAGCCAGTCATCAACAAGCATTGACTGTTGAGTGACTGAATGTTCAAAGAGCAAAGAACTTCATCTGCACGTTTTAAAACTTACAAGAACAGGCATGGCCATTTGACTATTTTCTTTTATAGTTACAACGTTTGCTGCAAATAGATGATAAATAAATGATAATCGAAGTACAATAAAACTCAAATATGAGCATCGTGCCCTTTGTCTATGGTACTGGGGATCAAGCCCAGGGCTTTCATACTGAGATAACTTTCCAACCCTTTTTTATTTTTGATTTTGTTACAGGGTCTCACAAAATTCCTGAGTTGCCCCAGCTTGGCTCAAATATGTGGTCCTTCTGCCTCAGCTTCCCAGAATGCTGAGATTGCAAGCCTGCACCACCAAGTCTCGCTTGTTGTTATCGCTAAGAGCTTTTGATATATTTAGGCTAAGAGAAGACACAAATGCCACAGATTCTGAGCACAGTCGTGTGTGAGTGCATTCGAAAGTTTATTCACTTGACTACACTTACTAGGCATCTACAGGGCATGCGACAATGCAAACAGAAGGAGCTACTGTTTTCTGGCCTTCGGTTGTGGTGACCAACTTGTTACCATCTTCATCACCACGTCCCTGGTCTCTGCCACCAGCATCTCTTGCCTCAGTTATTGCGATCATCTGATGCTGGAATCCTAATTGGTATTCCTGCTTCCGCTTTTCTTCCCCCAGTAACATCCCAACTGTGTCCAAAAGATCCCATGAAGATCTACGTCAGCATGCCACTCCTTGCTTCGCTCTACAAGCTCCCATGGTTTCCCACGGGGCCAGGTAGCTCATTGAGTCCAAGCAGAATGTGGTGGATGGAACTTGCGCTGGTGCTGAGAGTGGCCTTAAAGGCTGCGTAGGCAGAGCCCTGGCCAGCCCATGGGACCATCAGGGATACGTGGAGGAGAATCTTCCCAGGAACCTACAAGCTGCCTGAGCACTGTGATGAAGGTCTGGTGGTAAGAATTTGCCAATTCTTGAGGAACATGATAAAAGAAAAGATTTTGTTCAGATCAGAGGAGGCTGTGAAGTGGTCCAGCAGGTGAGTTCCAAGGGAGGATTCAAACAGGTAGGCATTGGGGATTTTGTAAGGGGTGAGATGTGGAAAATGGGCCTGCACTGGCAAATGTAGACATATTTGAAATACATTGTCTGGAGCACCCTGTTTTTTAAAATTAAACTTGTATGGCACCTGCTATTAGGGAAATATCCTGGGGTCATAAATTTCTTAAGGTCATTTGCTTGGGGGTGGGGCCTTTTAGGCTCAGGTAAGGATGTCTCTGTGATGTAGCTGCTTGGGAGAAATGAGGGAGGGAGAGACACTTCGGGCTTAACTAAAGATGCTCATGTGATCCAGCCACTTGGGAGAAATAAGAGAGAAGGAGATATCTGTTTATCAGGAGAGATGACAAGTTTTTGTCTTCAGTCTCATTCCATGTTACTCCAGTCAACATTGGTGCAATGTTTTATTATTCAGATTATAATAAAGGCATCTTATTGTGCAGGTATTTTAGAATGCAGGTCAGGACTACATCAGAGAGCTATAGACTCGGAGAATTTTAGGCTTTTAGTCCCCATAAGAAGCCCAACTAAGATGAGTCTAATTTAGCCTTCTGGAACCATCTAGACCCTTCTATATGGCTTACTGAGTCATGAGCTAAAAACAGATTTTTAAAAAACCATTAAGATTTTTATTTTTGATTTGTTATGCAATATAAGGTAATTGATAAACCATCTTACTCAGAGAAAAAGGAAACTTTTTTCCCCTACTGACTATATCTTTAGTGCTTGCAACATCATCCAGCATCTAGTAGGTGCTCAGTGAATATTTGTTGAGATAATTAAGAAATGTATAAAATAGAGTTAACATTCTAAGGAAGCAAGCAAGGAGAGAAAAATAATTACAAAATGTGATAGGGCTATGGAGGAATACCCCGGTAGTTGACTGCGGGTAGGGTGAGCCCTCTCCTGGCTTCTTAGCTCTTTCAGAAGAAAACCTGGAAGCCCGGTGGCCCCCAGGGCTAGTGACCTTGCCCTCCACCCCACCCACCTTGCCACTTCATCTCCTGAAGCTCGCACAGCCGGGGATCCAACAGCCCTGACTTCCTTGCTGCTCCTCCAGGGCCCATCCCTACCTCAGGTCCTTGTGGTACCCTTGCCTGGAATGTTCTTCCCTTGGACACCCTCCCCAAAGTCCCTCGCTGCCTTCAGGGCTCTGCTTAGAGGTCACCCTTTTACGAAGACCTCCCTGGCCACCTTGCAGAGAGTGACCACTGGCCCCTGGGACTGTCACACCCACCCTGCTTTCCTTTTAGTTCCAGCATCTGTTACCCTCTGATGGAATTTACATTAACTTTGTTGTTTATCACCTGCCTCCCCGGCTAAAAAATAATTCCTCCAGGGAAAGAATTGTGGTCAACTTACCAAGACTGTCGTCCCAGGGCAGACATTCAGCCAGAAGACACCAACATGTTTCAAGATACCAATTTTTGTCGATCCTGAATTTAAGCAAGGTGAGCATTTGGCTTGGGACACGCTAAGAATAAGGCAAAGCCTTTTGATGTTGATTTTTTTGTCCTGGGGGCTGGACCCGGGGCCTTTGTGCTGTGCTATACTCCATTACTCTTGTCTGTCTGTTTTGGTTTTTGAGACAGGTTCTTGCTAAGTCCCCTGGGTGGGCCCAGAGGATGGCATTCTTTCTCTAGAAAGAGTGTGAGCAGCCTGCCCAAAGGCACAGGGGTGGGGGGGGGTTGGGGGGTGATGGGGGTCTGAGGCCTTACTCAGCGATCCCAGAGCCCCCCTGCAGCTTTCTGGTGTTCCCAGCCTCTTAGATTGAAAGCCAAGAAAGGACAGTGCCCTTGGGCCACTTTGTCCTCAAAGCTGTTGGCTGGCGGGATTCTAGGGGGTGGCGGGACCTCTGACCCAACACAAGCTTGGCCGGAGCTGTCAGTTGAAAACCCAAAAGAAATCCCAGCCTCCCTGTCGCTTTATTTTGGTTAAAAAGCATGTCGTGTGACAATGGAAACTCTTTCCCGGTTGTCCTCTGCACTCTGCCGTGTTGACAGAAGACCGACTTGCTAATTCTGGCCGGGGGTTTTTCCCTGCCCGGCTGTTTTTCTCTTTTATCTTCATCAATTGAAGAGAGCTGCTCTGCCTTTCAAACTGTGGAAAGGTATTTGGGGTTTGGTGTATTTTTTTTTCTTCTTTCACATCGTTCTGTGGGTCTTTTCCCAGATATGTATTTTCTTTCAAACTCCCTTCTCACTTGCTGAAGTTTCCGCCCATGTGACTTCCAGCATGAATTACCAGAAACCACAAGAGAGAGAGGGCGCGCGAGCCCCAGAGCCAACGACATGTCCCTTCGGGGAGCAGTCCCTCTGCACCCCAGAGCGAAGAGGAGGACGCAGCGGGCAGACGCAGCGGCAGGGCAGGCACCTGGGGCAGGTGGAGCGCTGGTGGCCTGGGGCCGGTCGGGAAAGGGGCCCGGCCGGTGACCGGGGAGCCCAGAGGCGCCCGGGCTGTGTGCGGGGCGCCCCGGAAGACGTCAGCCATGCCTCACAGCTCGGACAGCAGCGACTCGAGCTTCAGCCGCTCTCCTCCCCCGGGCAAGCAGGTAGCGTGGCGCTTCCCGCTCTCCTGCTTGGATCCTGGGGGACAGAGGACAGGGGTCCACGGGACAGGCCGGCTTCCGGACCCTACCAGGAAGCGGGGAGGGAGGGAGCGGCTCTGCCCTGGGCACTCCGGGACAGTCCAGACATGGCCTTGGCCACTTGGCTGCACCGCGGTGGAGACTGGCACCTGTCACCATCCACCTCCTGACGCCCCCTCTGCGCCGCCCGGGCTCTGTCCCATTGGGGCTTCCTAGGGTGCAAGGAGCACTCGGAGGAAGGAGCTACTGTTTTCTCAAACTGGGGGCTTCTGGCGCTTGCAACTCTAACTCTAGATGGGCCGTTTCCTGGGGGAAATCCACAGGTCAGGGAAAAGTTAGAAAGAAAAAGAAAATCAGGCGGGCTGTTGGAAGGTGGACGCTGCCTGTGATTCGGGGACAGGAGGAGGGACGTGCGGAGGGGGGAACGGGGCTTGGAGGCTTTGCTCACAGCGCTCCTCGCTCTGGGGAAACCTGCAAGTCGCAGTCCGGCTGCTGGGGCGGTTCAGAGTCCAGATGGATGTCCAAGCCAAGAAATGTCAGGGAGAGGGGTGTCAAAAAGGAAGTACCCTGCACACCTCATGGCTTCAGGACTCTCTCTCTCTCTCTCTCCCTAGTGCTGGGGGTCGAATCCAGGCCTCCCACATGGTAGGCAAGTGCTCTGTCCCTGAGCTACACCCCAGCTCCCCATCCCCTCCCCCCCCCCTTTTATTGGAAGACAGGTACTCACAGGTTGCCGTTCTGGACTTGAACTTGCAATCCTCCTGCCTCAGCTTCCCAGGTAGTTGCGATTTTAGGTGCACACCATCACACCCACCTGGGGCTTTTTTTTTTTTAAACAAATTCTTGATATTCCCTGCTACAGCAAGTCTTCTTCCTTTGCACCTGCCATGTATTCACAGATTCATATCTTCTCCAGGGCTGGGAGCATAGCCCAGCGGGTAAGGCACTTGCCTAGCCAGCATAAGGCCCTGGGTTCGATTCCTCAGCACCACACACTCGGGAGGCTGAGGCAAGAGGATTGCTATGTGTTCCAGGACAGCTTGGGGTACATAATGAGTTCAGAACCAGCTTGGACTACAGAGCAAGAGTCTGTATCAAAATATAAAAAGTCTTCTCTACCTCTGAGGTTTAAAGACTGCATTCTGTCCACAGACATCCAGGGAGCATCTAGCAGAAAGGTTGAAAGAAGTGCAGGTGGAGACCCTGCCGGAGCCAGCAGTGAAGTCCTCTGCCCAAGATAGTATCAGATGGTACAGGCTGCCTGGAAGTCTGTAGTTTACTGAATTCTTAGGAAGGAAATTACTCATGGCTTCCATGGTAACATGGTCCCCTGACCCATTAGAGGAGGAGTGCTTTCTTCCCAGCCAACCTACTGCCTGCCTACTGCAGCAACCTGAAAATATTGGCCATGTTGGGGAGCACAGGGCCTTATCCAAGGATGGGTGTCCCTCTGGCCTGCAGGGACATGGGAGGGAACAGGGCAGGAGTTGCAGACAGATTTTCTCAGTTGCCTACACTAACGCACAGCAGCTGGGGAAAACTGGAGCCAGTGTCTCTGGCCAAGCAGACGACATGCCTACCTGTAGGGTATGGTCACAGGCCGCCCACAGGCCCCTTTCTCCTCCCGAGCCCAGCCCACAAACCCACCACAGCAGGTAACCTTCACTGAAGTGTGGTCCTTGGCGTCTGTCTCACAGGTACTAGACGTTGCAATCAGAGCCCTGGGGAAGGGACGGCCGTGCTGACAGGGTGAAAAAGAAGGGAACCATGGGAAAGGAAGAGCAGACGGGGTGAGGCACTCCGGCAGGAGATGCCACAGTGGACCCCTTAGGAGGCAACACGGGGGAATCATAAGGGGTGAGACGGCCGGGGAAGACTCCATGGTCTATTCCACGCAGCCCCCGAGGACGACCGTGGGCTTGGGGGCAGCTCTGAAAGTCTCCGTCTCTGTTTCCTCTGCGACACCACCTCACAGGATTGGGGCATTAATCGCGAGCCCCTCTGAGAGCATTTGAGCAAAAGCTGGCCCACAGTGGATGCTCAGCTAAGGTTTAAGCAAAAGGAAGAGTGGAAAAGAGCAGCAAGAAGGCTCTGGGCCTAAAAACTTGAAGGTGCAGGTGAAGCAGCCCTGAAGGACGGGAGAGGGGACAAGCGCACTTCACGGCCTTCATCCATGTCTGCAAATGGCGCCACTAGAGCTCAAGCTCTTCCTTCTTGTAGCTTTTGGCCAAAAAATAGTCACGGAGGCACTGAGGACATGTGACAGGGAGTGGGGGAGAGCGCTCCCTTGGGTGCAGGCTTTTGGGAAATAGGGGGCTCGAGACCTGCCTAATCCTCGTGGTCTCTGCCTCCCAGGACTCATCGGATGATGTGAGGAAAGTTCAGAGAAGGGAGAAAAATCGCATTGCAGCCCAGAAGAGCCGGCAGAGACAGACACAGAAAGCCGACACCCTGCACTTGGTGAGTGCTCGATGTCCCCTCACCCTCTGGGGGCCTGGGCATCCTGTGCCAGTGGTAGGAAAGTATGCAGAGGGCAAGGGCGGCAGGGTGGGCAGGAGGGCCGGCTCTCTGATGGTGCTGATGGTGTGCTGAAGGTCTGAGCAGAGAGGCAGCCCTTCTGCCCAGGGAGGGCCGAGGGCAAGTGAGCCGGGATCCCGGCCCAGAGGATGCCTGGGAGGAAGGGCCTTCCAGACACGGGCAGCCAGCGAGGGCTCTGTCCTCGGAGTCTGGAGACTCAGGAAGCAGGGCTGACTTTAGGAGGAATTTAGAAGGTGTTAAATGCTTGCCAAACCTGTTAGTAGGCAGTGCTGGGATCACACAGTCTCATCCTCCAGACAGCAGCTGACTCAAAGCCCAAAGGGGTGCTGCACTTGCTCCTTTTTTTTTTTTTTGAAGCATCATTAAAATTCTGTTTTGAAATTTCTGTCTTTAATGATGTCCCCAGAAATCTACGAAGCATGCAGCATCAAGTGCACATGTCTGGGATGGCCACCATCCTTGTGGAGTTGCTACTTTCTGAGTTGCCACTCTTGACTCAGGTGGCCTAGGGACAACAGGTGGGCTGATGGGCAGCTCCCCTGATGTCCCAAGGCCCTGATCACCAGTGTCCCAAGTCCTGGCCATGGGCCTCAGTCCTCCATCCTACCTCCCACACCTCCCCAGCTGCCCTTTCTTCACTCTGCCCTCTGACTAGTTTCTTGTTCCACCAGCTCTTATGTCACTGGTTCCTTCCTGTCCCTGCCCTCCCTTCATCCTTTCCTGCAGCAACTCTACCTTCCCGTCCCTCCCCCTAGATCATTCCCTTAGCGCTGATATCCTAGGGATTTATTTCAACAGTAAAAATGCACTTGACACATATAAGTTTGTTTTTATTTGGATAATTTGCATGGCAATTAGTTAATGGACAGTTAGCATCACTGTTGTAATTTTATCAAGAAGAAATGAGACGTGGGTGGGAAATTCTTCTAGCTTTGTTAGAAAACTGACAACAGGCGGTAGCAAGCTCTACACCTGATGTTTATGTTTTATTCGAAATGGACTAGGCTCGTCGTACGTTGCAAATGGCAAAAGTTAAATTCGCAAATATGTGTTAAACTGAAAAAAAAAAAAAAGAATGGACAGCACATCTATGAAAACTGTAATCAACAGTTAGATGTGAAGTTGTCAGTGTTCCTGCTACCTACACGTCCCCAGTGATGTCCTCCTGGCCTGGGATTTCACAGCTCCTGTTTACTCTCTTAAGGCTGGGCATTCTTGATCTCTCTCACTCTCTCCTTCTAAGTCTGATTCTTCACGTTTTAAAGCAAGCAAATGAATGAAACAAACCTCCAGGGATAATGTTTTTGTGTGTGTACAAGTAGACTGGCAAACAGCCATAAGCTTTATAAATTTGTGATATTAAAAACAGAAAATGGAAGGCCTATAATCCCAGCACTGTGGGAGGCTGAGGCCAGAGGATCCCAAGTGCCAGGCTACCCCCGGGCAACCTAGTAATATAGCAAGAGCCTGTCTTAAAATCAAAACTAAACAATGATCGGGGGATGGAGCTTAGTGCAGTAGCCCTGGGTTGGATCTCCAGGTCAAAAGTAAATAATAAAAAAAGAAAATTAAAAAAATGTAAAGTAGCTAGACATGGTGGCATATGCCTGTAATCCCAGTACTCTGGGAGGCTGAGGCAGGAGGATCACAAGCTTCTGCTCAGCCTAGGCAATTTAGTGACTTAGTACCACTCTGTCTCAAAATGAACAATAAAAAGAAAGGGATGGGGATGTAGCTTAGTGGGAAGACCTGGGCTCTGACTTCCCAGTGCTAACAAGAAAAAAAAAAAGAAGAAGAAGAAGAAGAAAAGAAAGAAATGGAAAGTGAGTTAGGTTCAGTGGCTTTGTGGTCAGAAGGACAGAGTTTGAGTCCCAGCGCAGCCACTTGCTATGTCTAGCTCTGACCCCAGGAATGGTTTCAATCTCCCTTCTACAGAGAGGAAAAAAATGACAGGAACGTCCTCATAGAGAGAGACCAAGGGCAGAGCTCACCATGGTGCCAGACACACCACACATACTCAAAAAATCCAAGTCCAGCAAGTTAGAACCATGGTTATAATATAGGTGTTAGAAGCAAGATCATCACAACTAAGCTGACACACACGTACGCGCACACACATGTATGCACCCCCGTCCACACACACAGAACCGCAGGGCTGTGAGACTTCTTATATGCCAGGAACTTTAGACACACTTTTGATGCTGTCACTACCCCCGGCAAAAGGTCCCCAGTGCATGCTGGTGACAGTGTGCTCCCTCTCTTAACACATGAGCAGAAGAGCCTTCGATTCCCACGAATTCAGCCCCTGATGGCATATTGGGGAGCTGACAGGCCTGTCCTTGTTCCGACAGGTTTTGTTTTGTTTGTGTGTTTCTGACTCTGTAGTCTCTCTCTGTAAGACAAGAGCCAGAACTGAAGATTGAGCCCAGTCATACTGCTTGTGACTCCACTGAGGAAACCTCTGGATCTTGGGGGGTCCTGGGGCCTGCAGCCATGTAGCCAGCACATCCACACCCGCACCCCAGCCTCCTTCTGCACATGAAGTCCTCCCCTACTACTACTTTGGGCATCTCAACATATCCTCTTCTGCCCAGTGAGCAGGTCACATCAGGGTTTATCCAGAGAACCTGTGGTCACTGTTGATGAAACACAGGGTTCCCGGCTTTGGGTGCAAGATTTTGCCAAGCACACACAAGTTGCCACCATCAACAGAAGGCCTGGCTGTGGTTTCCTCATTTCCTCTTAGCCCACAGTCGGACAGCCACCATTCTTCCATTGTTCTCTTAATTACGTTTGTGATTTGGATGGAAAAGCTTCTGGTTTACCACCAGTGCCTTAGGCTCCAGTGCTGGCTTGCTGCACCCCCCCCCCCCCCCCACACACACACACACACACACACACACACACACACACACACTCTCTCTCTCTCTCTCTCTCTCTCTCTCTTTCTCTCTCTCTCTCTCTCTCTCTCTCTCCTTTTCACACCTGCTCTACATGGCGAGGTCCGGGAACCCTTGTCTGGTGCACAGTGGGCCGCAGGACTCCTCCACCAAGCCCCTGCACACCAGCCTTTAGAAGCTGCTGAGAACATGGTATCAAATAAGGGTCACACTCACCTTCGGACGCTGGCCTCGTACTGACGGGGTCACACTGTTTCTGTGGCTTCCACTACTATCTATCTCACACTCTCCAAATAATACTCTAGGGAGAGTGTGGGATGCTTACTACTTGACGTTTGAGAATCTGACCCATAGTGGCTTAAATGCTGTAAATGACTGCTTTTTGCTAACTGTGTTACAACCTCCCCTGGCATTCACTCTCTCAACATAAAATGAATTGGGTAATTCTTTTCATCATAGTGGCAACAACAGTCTATATTCTGTTTTTTTTTTGTTTTGTTTTTGAGACAGGATCTCTATTGCCCAGGCTGCTCCTGAACTCACTATGGAGTCCAGGCTGGCCTTGGACTCATAACAATCTTTCGGTCTCAGCCTCCTGAGTGCTGGGATTACAGGTGTGCACCACCACACCCAGCTTTATGTGGTGCTGGGGAATTGAACTCATGGCTGTGTGCTTGCTAGGCAAGTACTTTACCCACTATGCCATTCCTCCAGCCCCTATATTCTGTTCTGATTCTCCTTTAGTTTAATGTCACACACAGAAAACATGCCACATTCCTTGTCTCCCACTGGCAACCTAGGACCCACAAGATACCATGAAGATGATGGGGAGAGAAAAAGGCATACATTGGCAGTTTCCAAAACTATCAGTAGATAATAAGTGGGTGCACGATCACTGGCTGCAAAACTATTAGAAACAATAAGACAATATAGAGAACTTCTAAAATAAATACAAACAGTCATAATGAGCCTATATGCAAACCATAATCAACTTGAAATTTAATAGAGGAAAAATCTCCATTTGCAATACCGCCACCACCAATAGCAAATAAAAGGAAGGAATATGTGTAATTAAAAAAATTTTTCAGGGCTTAATTTTTAAAAAAAACTCTTGAGTTATTCTAAATGACCTTTAAAAATTCAAGCATTATATAAAGATAATGATTTTATTAATAAATAAATTTAATGTGATCCCAAAAAACCCTCAAGAGTTGGGAAAGAATCAGGTAAGCTATGCTAAGTTCCCAGTGGAAAGGAGCATGTGCATATTGCCAGGAAAACTCTAAAGAAGGGTCACGAGAGAAGAACCCCAGCTAAGTACTGAAAATGTAAAAAAAGACTGAACATTGAACAGTAGTGACTCAAGAGCCCCCTCCTCCCATTCATATTTTAAGACCCAGCTGCATACGAAATTCCAAAGGCACAAGCACAAACACAAAACAGCCAACATGACATTGCAAGCCAGTGAGGATAGGCTGAGTTCTTCAATAAACAGAATGGGACAGCTGGCGAGTCACTTGAGAAAAAAGAAAACACTAGATCTCTCTTTCCTGGACAGTACATATATACAGATTAAATGTTAAAAAAACTAAAGCCAAATAAATTTGAGAATATGTATATTAAAAATGTGTTTCAGCATGAAGAGATCTTTTTAAAATAAAACCCAAAACTCTGAACCTGTGAAGGAAGAAATGACACTCATTACCTTTGTACCTAAAGAGTGATCGTTTCTGCAGAGCTCGAATATGATATACAAAATCAGTGGGAAATGGCAAAGTGGAAGGAAAGTATCTGTAACACTTATAACCAAAAAAGGCATGTTTACTTCATATATGAAAGCTCTTATGAATAGGAAATTTTATTAGCCCGAAGAAAAGCGAGCAAGAGTTATGAATAGTCAATTTAGAAAGAGAAAATTAATGGTAAATAAATACAGGAAGCTATTCTAGACCTCAGGTAAAGACATGCCTATTGAAGCAAGAGTGAGATTTCTCTGCTGGATTAGCAAAGATGAAAGACACGACTGATTTCAGTGTCGCTAAGGCAGTAGAGACGCAGGAACCATCACATACTACCAGCAGGAGTACAGTTGGTCTAACTGCATGAGAGGCAGTTTGACCATGTTCATCTAAATAAGTGCACAGACCTTGAGGCTCAGCAGACTGCCACCTAGAAATCCAGGCACACACATTCCCACAGGTCATGTAGATCCCTACATTTAAAAATAACGGCCAGGCCCGTGGTGCAGAGCTGTAATCACAGCATTCTTTGAGGCTGAGGCAGGAGGATTGCAAATTCGAGCCCAATCTGAGCAATTTAGTAACTTTCAAGTCCATATCTCAAATCAAAAATAAAAATGGGGTCTGAGGGTATCTGTCAGTGGTTCAAGTGTTTGTCTAGCTCCATTGATCCTTGGGTTCCGTTCCCCAGAACCGTATAGAAACTAGCAGGGAGCCTGGGGTTGTATCTCAGTGATCAGAGTGCTTTCCTGGGAAGCAAGGCCCTGTGTTCAATTCCCCAGTACCACATAAGAGTTGCAGCTGTAATCCCAGCATTCAGGAGGCTGAGGCAGGAGAACTGCCATGAATTCTAGTCCAGCCTGGGCTATATAGTGAGTTAAGGACCAGCCTGGACTACAGAGCAAGACTCTAATCTCAAAACAAAGCAACACAACACACACACACAATTTAGCCAGGCATGGTATCACACACCTATAATCCAAGCACTTGGGAGGCTGAGGCAGGAAGATTGATATGAGTTTGGTACCAGGTTAGGTCACAGAGTGAGTTCAGGACCAGCCTAGACTAGAGAGTGAGACTGTATCTCAAAAACAATTAATTAAAATAAGTAAATAAATAAAAATTTTTACGTGGGCTAGGGTATAGCTTAGTATAAGGCCATGGTTTTACTTGTTAAAAAGCTATAAATGTGGGGCACAGAAAGGGGGAAAAAGCTATAAATATGGTGCTTAATTTGCTCCAATTTATATTTTTAGCAAGAGGAAAAGATACATATTTTTATATATGTATATACCCATGTACAAACAAAAACTTTACCTAAAAATTGTTAATATTTATTTCTGAAAGGTAAGACTAAAAAATATAAAGCAAGAGAGAGCTACTTTATATTTTTTTCTTTTTGTTAATTGGGGTTTTTTAATCACTTGCTTTTATTTTTATAATATAGATACTGAAATCCCCCCCAGTGACCACTAGTGCATATGTGTTAGGATGATTTCCTTTCTTGGTTCTGATACCCCCCCACCGGACGGTCCTGTGATGTTTATCCATTGCACGTCCTGTGGAAACATCACAATCCTGGAGAACTGACTGTGGCTGGGATCTGAGGGATCCTAAGGTCCACAGCACTAGGCGAGCCACTTGCAGAGTCTGACAAGCGGGTTCCATCTTGGCTGACTGCAGTGGCTCTCTGGTGCCTCGTGGAGCAGGGCATTTTGAGTCAATGCCCCGAGTCAGTAGAAAAGAGGATTGAGATCAAGCAGGACACACTGTTGATGAAAAGGCTACAAGCAGAGACAGGGGCAGTGGGCAGTGGCAGTGCCAGCTTAGGGCCATGTCCTTGGCAGGTCTTCTCTGACCTCAGGGATGGAACTGGGAGCAGATCAGAGTCACGGGGCCAGGTGGTCCTTTAGATGGAGATGGGCCGAGTGCTCGCCTGGGGCTGCTTCCGGAAGGACTCTGCAAGAGGGAGGGTGGCAAGTTCCAGAGTATGTATATGGTTCATGCCTTCCATAATGGGAAAATCCTGAGGGCACGTTATGCATTAAATGAAGCTTTGAGCTAATGCTTTGAGAAACGAGC
>PVKB01000441.1:728077-753828 GCA_004027205.1 Ctenodactylus gundi
AAAAAAAAATGGTAAGCTCAGTGTGGTGGCCCTGGGCTTGATCCCCAGTACAAGAGAGAGAGGGGAGGGAATGATGGAAAGAAAGAAATCATTTTGTGAGAATTGTCTTTGAGACAGTTATTCCACTTCCAAGCCAGTGTACAAAGATTCTCATCTCAATTCATCAGTATTTGCGAACAGTAAACACTTTATCAAGTGTTATAAAACCAGGCAGGTGGCTAATAGCAGGGGAGTAAGCAGGTCATGAAACATACATCCTATAGAATCTTATGCTGGCACTAAGGATGACTATGTAGGCCTGAACTTAGATGCCAGCGAGATACCAGTGAGTGAAAAGACTGATTACAAGAAGTGTAATCCTATTGATGCAAAAACCTGGGGAATGCGTGTGTGTGTGTGTGTAAACAATGTCTGGGTGCAAAACGCTAATTTGGGGGATTCTGAGCGCTTGAGCATGGGTGGTTTACCGGGATCCTGGTACTTTTCCTTATTTCTGTTATGAAGATAAATGTGTGCCATTTAGAAAAAGTCAGAAATAACCTGAAATGGTCTTAAGAACTGGTTGTTTTATTTGGAGAGGGAAAACATGCCTGTGGAGGCAATTCGGCCCTCAACCAACCGCTGTTGCCCCTGGTGAGGGTTAGCGTGAATACAACCTCAGGAGATGCGTTCGGTAAATACAGTTGGTTTTAAGACCATGAAGAATGCTGTCCTCCCAGAATGAGGGGTCCCTGTCACAAGCCTACAGCTTGTTTCTTCAGAAAGCCAACCTCACCCTGACTTCTGTCTGTTAGGAGAGTGTCACTTACGAACTCACATTGCTCACGGGTTTCTTAGTGTCTGCTGAGTTTAAGACTCAGTCTGATCCCTACTTCCTGAGGGGAGAGGGCATATCCACAGGACAGAGGCTCTCATAATGGGGCCGCATGGGTGCTTGCAGAGGGAATAGTAAGAATTAAGGTCATTCTGTGACAGAATTAAAGGAAACTCAGAGATGTTGTAGGTAACCTGACTTTTTGCCAATGAGGCAACTTGTCTTTCTCGAGGATCCCTGAGAAGCCCCGTCTCTTGCCTCACCACCTGCTCTTAAGTTTTGTGCGTTTTGCTGAACAGAGCTTTGCTGTGCAGGTGATGCTGTCCTTTAGCAAAAGACAAGCCACAGAAACAGAGTCTCACATTCTCCAGAACATGAGATCAGAGAGTTCAAGACTGAGAAGAGATAAAGTCTCTATGTATTTTGATTTACAGGAGATTTTAAAGTGGTAACTCAAAATTAAAAGGACAGATTGGAGGAAATATTTATATCCTTTTTAAAGATGAACATTTCATATTTTTACTGCAGAAACAATATCTTTTTTTATAAAATCGAGACTCGGAGTGAACAAAGACAATGAGCAGAAAGCTTATGCAATATTTTTCCTACCCAAATGAAAATAACCTAATTTTCTGTTCTGATTTTGAAAACGACACACACACTTAGGCAAGATTTCTCACCCTCAGCACCAGCAGTATCGTGAGTTCCATGATTCACTGCGTATATGTGGTTGTCCTGGGCACTGTGAGATGTCAAATCTACTGATGCTGGCAGAATGTTCTCCGCAGTTAGGACACCCAGCTTGACAAAGGTCCTCTGGAAGGCAGAATCGCCCTTGGCTGGAAGAGCTCTTCTGAGGTAGGCACACAGAAGGTCGCCCTGCTTTCTTAGTCATTGGTAATTGGTAACATTAAAATGAAATCAGGTCATAAGCAACACATACAAATATATGAAACGAAGAAACCTTAACAAAACTAGTTGGCAAAATGAATTATATAAAGCTATGACAAGTGCTCCTGCTTGCTGGGTGCACTTTGGTGTAGGCACTGTAGTAAAATTGCACAAGTTGTAGTAAAATTCACACATCCATTCACTACTGGTGACATTATATTTTAGGCGATGCTAAAATATAATGACCACAGGTCCTGCCCTTTGTCCCACTAATCCCTCTCACAAGAATTTCTCTTAGGAGGTGATTGAACAAAGATAAAACTCATGAAGTTGTTAGTTTCAGCTTTATTTATAATCACAACTTTTTTTTTTTTGAGACAGGGTCTCATTCAGCAGCCCAGGCTGGCCTTGGACTCACAGCAGTCCTCCTGTCTCAGCCTCCTGCGTGCTGGGATTACAGGAGTGCGCCACTACGCCTGGTTTATGTGGTGTTGGGGAATTGAACTTGAGTACTTAATGCTTGCTAGGCAAGTGTTTTAACCACTGAGCCATTTCTCCATATGAAAACATATGTGTTATGAGATTAGGATCACGGATGCTTTTAATTTTTAAAAATGCACATGTTTTGCCAGGTGTGCACACCTGCAATCCCAGCTCCTTGAAAGGCTGAGGCAGATGGAGTCCAAGCTTGAGACCAGCCTTGGCAAATGAGTGAGACCCTGTCTCAAAACAAAAAGTAAATAAAACTGGGGATGTAGCTCAGCACTTCTGAGGTTCAGTCTCCAGTCGTGGGATAAAAAACCTTGAATGTAGTTATACTGTATAATTTTGTTTTAAAAAGAAGAAAATGGTCAAATAGCTGAGGAACGCTGGAGAAAATTGAGGAAAAAGACAGAAAGACATTATTGAGCTAGAATCTGGGGTCAGGTTTCGACAGGAGATCTTATCATTTTCTCCTCAGAATAGAATGCTTTTGAAAGTGAAAGTGGGCACCAGTAAATATTACACCAAGGCAACTAGTGTGAGCCGGGACAGTTTTAGGGAACATCTGGCAACCCCAGACTCAGATGACCCAAGGAAAATGGACTGAAGTTCTTATACAAGCTCAAGAGAATCAATAAAATTGAGAGCTAAACAGAATTCCCAGGGCCCAAAAGGCAATATGTCACTACTGAGGACCTTATAACTAAGACATTTTCTAGGTACTCAGCTGACATAAGACATGCCTTACAGTTCACTGAAAAGGTGAGGTGCTAAAGAACATTATCAAAGCACAACCCATATCCCCAAGACCAGAGCTCACACCCACCCACTGAGCAAGTACGCATCAGGGTCGCTCACGCAGGTTCGGCTTGCTGTAGCCACTGAGAAGGCAGCAGTGATGAGACAGAGTCCCTGGGTTCCAGAGCCTGTGCAGTTGGAAGTTTAGAAAAATAGATAAATGAACATGCTGACACCCCCAACATGAAAATGCCTCAAAAAATGTTGAAAGTCACTAAGAGGCCTACATGGGGACAGTGACCAGGGCAGGCCTTTCTTGGGGCCCTGAAGTCAGAGATCAAATATAACAAAGAGGAATCTGGGAAGATCTGGTGCTTGCTGCAGAGCCCCCGGCCACACCCAGCACGAAGCAGCAAAAAGAGGGGGACATGGTCCTGAGAGGGAGGAGGAGTCCGGCATAAAGGCCACAGTGCTGCCGAGAGCTGGCACCAGTCGGGATGGGGGTGCAAAATTAATTTTCATCTCAGCAGGCAGCTTTCCCTGCATCCTAAATTCTGATGACGAAAGGCAACAGCACCTTGCTGGCTGTTGGAGAGCTGACGGAAGAGCGGTATTATCTTTTTAATTCTGCACTGGGAAGAAAAGTAGGGCTAACGAGCCAAGGCAGGAAGTCTGCCTCAGGTTGACTGAGGTGCCCAACGCAGGGCACAGCCTTTTCCTACAGGTCAAGTCAAGGCAGCTTCACACATGAGCACACATGCCCCTGCCTCCCAGTTGATTTTAAAACTTTTAAGAACACCAACTACTTCACAAACTTGGTTTTCTGTCCCAACTGCTCAAATCTCGTTTGTTGGGTCTGAATGGGGAAACTCAAGTCCGAACTAGGGAAATGACACACAGAAAGCAGTATAATTCTGCTACTCCCACCTCGGCTGGAAACAGGAATCTCTGAGATTCCTCTGTAACTCCTGCAAATTACAAAGCAGAAGCGATTAAAGTCCTTGAGTGTCTTGTTAAACCATCCCTGGGAAGTTTTATCAATGTTTGGTTTTTTTTAGAGATACTTCTCAGATTTTGGTAAATTATCACAGATTGTAAATTGGCAGCCAGGCAACATGACTCTATTGAACATTTACTATGTGCTAAACATGTCTTTGTCATTGAGGCCAAAACAGGGAAGACAACAGCAGTGCCTGCCTTGACAGAGCTCAACAATACAAAGGATAGCACTTTCCATAGTTGTAATTAGTGATATCTGAGCAGATTTCCTACCCCTTACCTTTCCATAAGAAGAGTGAAATCTGCTGGGATACTGGAAGGTGTTTTCATCAAAAATGCCTTAGTGGACATTTTGGGGGGGTTTTAGGAAAAAAAGTTTAAGAAATGTTCTTGCAACTCTTTGTACTTGTATTTCTACTACGAAGATATTTTAGGTAGTAAAACTATAAAATATATGCAATAGATTTCATAAAATTCCAACATTATATGTTTATGTTATTATATTATTTTTAGAGAAATCTGCTAGGAACATAATTTTAAACTTGGTGGGGGTTTGCCTGGAAAATATTTCCAATAGCTTGCTGCCTCTGGTTCACCCCAGAACAATGAAACTGGAACCTAGATGGGCTGGGGTGGTAATTTAGGAATGGAGACCATTTAAGGGTCTTCAGGGGCTACAATATGCAGCCAGGATTAAGAGTCAGGAACAGGACACAGAATCGTGTCAGATGTAGGCAGTGGGATGTGGACTGAGCTTGGGGCAGTTATGTGAGTATATACCATGTACTCTAGCCCCGTGGCTTTATAGCATCAAACCAAACACTTCAAACTTGTGACAATTTTTTTTTGGAGGAGGGGTTGTTTGTTTTTGTTTTTGTTTGATTTCCCCCCTCATTTTTATTGGATAGAGTCTAGAAACCTTTGCACTAACCTACATCCCTGGCCATTTGGAAAATTGTTACTTTGAGACAAGGTCTTGCCAAGTCACTAAATTGCCCTGGCTACACTTGAACTTGTGATCTACCTGCCTCATCTTCCCAGACTACTGGAATTGCATGCACTGCCTTGCCCAGCTCAGACCTGAGCTTTCATGGTAATTATCAATTGCTTGCTTGTTTGTTTCCAAAACTAGGCTTGCTACTGGTATCCTTCCTAATTTGATCGTCACTTAGGATTGCACTCAGCTATAAGGAATAGACAAGCCATCAAGTCACTTTATTTTGTCACATAACAAGAACTTCAGAAAAGGGTAGACTCAACTAGAATAAGGAAGAGCCGCACTCCTTGTCTTGATGCAGCCTTCCCCATTCAGAGAGGCTGCAATACGGCTTCAGGGAACTTCTGGGCACCAGTCTGTGTTGAGAAGATTGGTGGCCTTTGTCCTTGGGAGGAGGTTTTGCTATTTTAGTTGGAAGGGAAACTTCACTCTCACCCTGCCCCTATACTTCTTCTTATAGCGTATTGGTCAAAAATCTATCACGTGGTTCACTCTAGCTGCAAAGGAAGCTGGGTAGTTGAGCGATTCTTTTTCCGGTTTCTCCAGAGGACAGCAAGAGAGGAATGGCTTCGGATAGATGCTCAGTGAGCCAACCTAAGTGTTTTTTCACATTTCAGGTCAATGAAACCATAGTTCTGAAAGCCAAGGAACAGGTGACTAGACTGGCCCCTGAGCTGACATCTGGTTAAATATCTGTTGATGACAAAGGAACTTATGGCCCACAAATTTCAGCTCTAAGACCTGACTGAGAGTGACAGTTTCTCCAGAATCAGATATGTACATCACTCAATACAACGACCTATGGTTTGGGAATTCCTCTTTTCTCCCCAGTGGGTCTGATTTCCCCAGCAATGGCAGGCAATGTAGGCTCAGATCCTCCCACTGCTGGGGAAATTGCCCACCTCTCTGTTCAAAGCCTCCTTCCTCAGCTGTGGGGGGCTCTACCCTCTGTGTGTGTTTGATGCCAGCCACTGGGGGTGACTGATAGAGACTGAACACATGGCTGGGTGTGAGGGATAAACTGCAAATGCCACTCACTTATTCGAAGTGTGGGTGTGAGCTAAAAAGGTCACCCTACCAAGAAGTGACTGCACATTCTATTGAAAAGGAAATATGCAAGGACTATTTTCACCCTTCTGGAAATCGCGATTAGAAAAGCAAGGGGAAGGTCAAGGTAGAAGTTCAGAGCTGGCAGAGGGGAGGGCCATCTCTGCTTAGGATGCCTGGAGAGTCCCTGCTACAGCCTCAGCCCAGAGTCCTGCTAAAAGGGCTAGCCTGTCCTTGGTCACTGTCCCAGCATGTTTGCCTGGGGGAAGGGAATCATCTGGGGATTCTCCATCACCGGAGAGCTCTTTGAATGATTCCTTCATCAGCTCCTCCAACATGGAAGTTCCCAAAAGGTTCCCAGGTCCCCATGAAGCCTCTTCCTTAGCCACTCCCAACCTGATATGGTTCAGGACAGAAGTGGCACCAGGTGATCCCCACAGATGAGGAGGAATTATAAAAATAGCATTTGGAATTGCACGGGGTGAGAGTAGATAGAAGATGAAATCGGAAAGCTAACAGGGCTTAGGCCTCTCAAAAAATAACAGTCCACTTCTGACAAGTTTAAAGAGGTTTCAAAGGCAAGAGAGGAGGCAGAGACTGTGAAGCCAGGCTGCCTCGATTCAAGTACTGGTCCTGCAAGTCACAAGCTGTGAAGCTGCGTGACCTTGAATAAGATGCTTAACTTCTCTGTGCCTTTGTTTTTCCACTTCTGTAAAAAGAGGATAATAGTATTACCGCCCACATGAGGTTGTCACAAAGATGAAATATAATCATAGCCATAAAACAATTAAAAGAGAAGGGAAGATAAAAGAATAATGTGTATACATTTCCCCTCTCTCACACACACATATTTGCACACACACTCACACACACACACACACAGGCAGATGGTAGGGTGCTGCTAAAGGCCCCAGGTTGCCAATGTGGACTCTGGAATATCTGCATGTTAAAGGAAGCCTGGAGATACAATCCTGTGGTTTTTTTCAACATGAGATGACCATTAGATAAACTGGCAAGCCTCAAACTACCTGCACCCAGGCCGCAGCCCACACCTATTAGACCAGAACCAGACATCCACCTTGCTACTGCTGTCCGGGCAATCCCAGCTTGTGGCTAAAATTAGTAATTCTTGCCTTGGCCCAGTCTTCCAGTTTTAAAGGAAGGCAAATGGACCTCAACAGGGAAAGTAAGTCACCAAGGGACAGCCAGCCAAAACGAGGATCTAGGACCCCCAAAACCAGAGCAACCAATGGAGCCCACCATGGTCCTGGCTCAGCACCAGGAGGAAGGGATGGGGCCCCCAGTTAGCCCTCATCCAGAGTAGCCGGCAGTGACCGCAGCTCAGCACTGGTAGCAGATAGGCAGTGTGTGATCGGAGGAGTGTGGCAACTGGGGCTCTCGGGTTGTGTTGCATTTGACCGTCACCAGAACCAAGACCAGCTTTCCTCTGGTGACCACAGGATGCTGAGGACTCCTCAGTCTACTCTAGACACCTTTGCCCACTCCCAGTCCCTCAGAGGACGCAGCCAGATGTGGCAAAGGAGTGAAGGGCCCAGCCAAGCCCTGCACAGCCTCTTCCTGGCTCTGGGCCTGTAGGACCACTCTCAAGGTTTCTGAACTCCTGAGAACACAAATGAACACGAGAACACAGCATTTGGGGCTATATGGCAGAAAGTTGGCCCAGGGTCTAAGTTGGTCTCATCTGTGCAATGGGGCTAGTGACAGCAGATGGCTTTCTGTGTCCAGCTTAGGGGACTATTGTGAGGAATGTGGCAGACCCAGATAAAAATCTGAAACATAGAAAGCAAGTTACATAGGTGCCCCAGGCGGGCTCACCCCTCCCCCACCACGGTAGAAACCCAGTTTCCTTCCCAAACATCTTTACCTCTTCCCCTCACTGAGTAACTGGCTCCCCGCCCCCACCGGGGACTTAGAGGATGTGATACTGGTGTCCCTGTGGATCAACAGCGACTCCGATGGCCACTCTTGCCAGATGTCCCTTTAGCTGTGTGAGCCCTTTCATGGCACAACTGACCCAGGAGGGTCACAGTGGGCTGAGCCAGAAAAGGCAGAGACTTGGAGGGATGAGGCCCCAGATCAGTCACTTCCTCCCACAAGGGAAGTCAAACCCTTTCTCCTGTGAGCACTGGGCCGGCCACATGCCCTGGCGGGCAGAGTGGGTTTCTCAGGGGCCCTAACAGGAAGCTGTCTGGCTTTCCAAGGTGAAGACGAGTTTCCTATCACTGGTGGTTGCTTTCTGGTTAGAGGCAGAGGGCCGTGGTCTGCAGGCCCTCTAGCGCTCTGGGATCTGCAGGCCGGGAAGGGCGGAGGCAGAGCATGGAGCTTGAGAGAGACAGCAGAGCCTGCTTGGGCAGAAAGGCCCTGCTGTCACTTCCCGAAAGCTGAAAGCCTAAAGCCAGGTCAGCCTCTAGGCGGCCCTGGTAGGTGGCCCCTCCCTGCTGCCTTGGGGTTTGCCCGGGTTCTTCAGAGAGCCAAGCTTACAGTAAATGTTATCACCAGTGGAAACTCAGAGGGGGCGAGGGAAAGGACTCGAGGAAGGGGCCAGGGCTCCCGGGCCGCAGTTCCCGGCTTGTCAACACCCCGAGTCTCATCTCCTGGCTTTGTCTTACCTTTCAGTAAAGGGCTGATATCCTCTCACTGGGATGTGCCAAGCAAAGGACCCAAGGTAAAACTAACGAAGTGGCCACACCATACCTGGCAGAAGCAACTACCAAGGTTGTGACTCCTCCGTGGTGGCTTCCGGTATCCCCCTACAGAGACTCCCTTTTGGAGAGGGGGATTTCCTTCGCGCTAATCTAGGCGCCACTGCGAGCTCAGAGCTACCCGCAGGAAGTCAGGCTGAAGGGAGGTGTGTTTTTAATCTGTTCTTCAAAGCAGGTGGGAGCTGGCTTGTGCGTCAAGGGCATAGCCATAAACTTCTCCACCCCTTCCAAAAGAAACTCCTGGCGTTCCTCATTCAGACGATGGACAGGGTAACTGACAAGCCCCAGCTCACTCTCTGCTCAGCCTGTAGCTCACACACCTGGTGGATCACTTAGGGCAAATGTAAACATCAAGCTATCTCATTTCTGTTCACCACCCACCATGTTCTTGAGTCAATTTCTTCATGCCAGCAGTTGACGTCATCAATCAGTCAACAAACATTTGAGTTCCTATTACTTGCTAAGTGCCCGGATAATCAATTTAATATCATAGTTCACCGTAGTTCAAACTTGTCTGGTCACTAGAATAACCAGGGTATACTTGTTACAAACCGATTTCCAGATTTCACACACAACACCTAATCACAAACCCACTAGGTTCTAGTCTCTAGGTTTCAGGAAAGGTTGTATGTAACCATATGCATATTAACTCTGGTGATGTGGCAAGTTTTGGAAATGCTGATGTAAACCTAGAAGTAGGAAAGGAAGCCGGGGCTCCAAATGCCAGGCTGGTTTTAGGGCTCAGCGGAGATACAGTGTATTCACATCTCCAATCCTGTTTCCTGTTTACTCTCTGGGCACCAACTTGCTCCTAGACTCAGTTCATCTGCTCCAACGTGGGAGAGGCCTCCTGGCTTGACTCACAGAATGTGAGCTTTAAAATCCCACCAAAAGCCTGGCCCAGCAGCGCAATCCTGTTCACTTAGCACGCTGAGAGGCTGAGGCAAAAGAATTGCAAGTCCAAGCCCAGCCTGGGCAACTTTTAGTACTTAGTAAAATGGGCTGAGACTGTAGCTTGAAACGAAGACCCTGGGTTCTACCCTCTGAATCACAAAAGTAAATAACATAACATTCCCTCAGAAGCACCATTCCTCTGGCTTTCTGAAGGTGGTATTGTTTTTCAGTAACTGCTACTTGCCAGAGTGTAATTCTTGACTGATAAACAGATGTGATCAGGAACCAGCACCTACTTGTTCTGAGTTTTCCTGATGAACATGTACCAGTTGGTTTGTCCGAGCAACAGAGAAAACGTTTTTCCCCGACAAGGGGCCTGTGTCTCCACACAGGCTTTGGGCACACTGAGAGGACTGGAGTCTCCCGCCATACAAGGTTTCGTTTTCTGTGGTTTTAGTTACTTCAGTCCACAGTGATTTGAAAACATGCAATGGAACACTTCAGACATAGACAGTGTCTAAGTTTTAAGTAATTTTTATTACCACATTTTGTTATAATTGTTCTATTTTATTATTAGTGTTAATCTCTTACTATGCCCTGTTAATAAACTTTGTCATATGTATATATGGATAGAAAAATATAGTCTGTATTGGATATTGTATATAATACGATGGGGTACTAAATATATATATATATGAGGTTTTAGAAACGTCTTGGAAGGTATCTCCCTAGGATAAAGGGGACACTACTGTAAAACCTACCCTTGTGGGGACAGAGGGAGTTGGACTAGTACACCATGGCTGCCTTTGACTTTTAATATTTATGAAGACCTAAGAGTTCCCGAACCCAAGGAAGTGGATAGCTAACTGTGGACTCTATTTGTAAGGTAATGCAGACACTAGAGGTATTTGGAGACCATGTGGCATCACAGAGTGGAGACAAGGGAGATTGTTGCAGGATGCTCTCACCAACTTCTCCCCACTTCCTCAGGCACCGGCCTGCCACCCCATTTCCCTTGGCGGATGCCTGCCACTGTCAACCCGCAAACACACTCACATCCATGCTTGGACACACGCCCACAGAGAACACTCTTGCATGTACATCTCCAAGCGATTTGCTATGACTACAGTACTGCTTGTCCCCACCAAAACTCCCGTGGAGCTTTGGTCCTCAATGTAACAAGAGCCTCGAGAGGAGGTGAGGCCTCCCTGAGGTGACCCCGTCCTCAGGGAGGGTGAATGCCTTTCTCACTGGACTGGACGGCTTACCAGGGGAATGGGTCGTTACTACAGAGAGACGTGTGCTCTCTCTCTCTCTCTCTCTCTCTCTCTCTCTCTCTCTCTCTCACCCACGCGCCCTCCTTTCCCACCTGCCCACTTGGCTTTCTACTTTTCCACCAACCAAGGAGAAGCCACACAGATTCTGGTGTCATGTCCTCCTGCCTCCATAACAATGACCTACATAAACCTCTGTTTCCTATAAATGCCCCAGCCTCGAGCACTTCTGTTACAGCAGTAGAACAGGGAAGAAGACAGGTCGAATTATGTGAAATTGCCGTTTGAACGACAGTCAGTAGGCTCACAAAGCTACCATCTACACAGGGCACGCACAGATGCGCCGGTACCTGCATGCAAACTCACATGAACATGCCGGAAAACTCCTGATGCCCAGCCCCATGGCTGGGCCAATGAAAAACCAACCTGGCCTCCCGTGTGCCCCACCCTGCCAGGCCCCCCTCGAGGCCCTCCCTGACAAGGAGGGCTAACGCCAATCCTCTCTTGCAGGAGAGCGAAGACCTGGAGAAACAGAACGCGGCTCTGCGCAAGGAGATCAAGCAGCTCACGGAGGAGATGAAGTACTTCACATCCGTGCTGAGCAGCCACGAGCCCCTGTGCTCCGTGCTGGCGCCCAGCACCCCGTCACCCCCCGAGGTGGTGTACAGCGCCCACGCCTTCCACCAGCCCCACGTCAGCTCCCCCCGCTTCCAGCCCTGACTTTCAGCAGACGGGGACCAAAGAGGCCCCGACCCCGCCGCTCTGGCAGGCCTCCAGGGGGGCGCACAGACTGTGGACAGACTGCACTGGTCCCTCAGCGCCCACCCGCCATCGGGGGCCTGGGCCAGGACTGGACGTGAGCGGCCACAGCGGTGAGGCCCTCAGCAGCGTGGTGGGCTCTGCAGCCGGTGGGCGGTGGATCCAGCACGGGTGGGGCTGCAGGCCAAAGGAGCGTCGCACACGGCGTCCAAAGGGAGGAAAACACACTGGGATTCTTTTTCTAAATAAATGTTTTGAAAGAAATCAGTCTCCCTCCTTCACCCTGTCCCTGGAAACTCTACCTGGGGGTCCAAACTCCCTTTTGTTCTCAGCCTCCAGTACCCCAGGGGCTGGTGCTGTAGGCTGGGGCTTCTCCGAAGCATCTTCCACCCTCTACTGAGGCATATTCTTGCCTTTCCTCCCTAAATCTGTCACGTGAGCTCTTACCTTCCATCGCTTACTGTCCCGTGCTTTCTAGAGGGGCAGTGGGTCATCCTCAAGTCAGGGAGAAGGCCCAGGGCAAGGTACCACCGGAGAAGGGGATCCTCTTGGGGGTCTTCTCATCTCTCACTTATCCGCCTCCAACTGGCGCCGTCCACACAGCCGGACCCGGGGATGCTGTGCACTGCTCCGGGGTTGGGTACCTGAGCAACACCAGAGGTGGCAGCAGCTTAGGTCCACAGGGCCCCCTCCGATGGGACTGCACACCCTGCTAGAAATGCCACCTCCCTTAGGAAGCGGTGATGACGAGCATGTGACTTTGCCCACCTTTGCCCGCCTCCTCCGCAGGCTGCCACCTGAGCACCTGAAGTGGCTTGATAACTCTAGGTTGTATTGGGCAGAGCCTGAAGCCAGTGTGCTCCACATCTCCCTGCTCTGGCGCCCACCTGGTTCTCAGAGGCCCCCTGAGGGCCTGCGTGCCATGGCCACACCCACGTGCTGCCCAAGAGCTGCAGGGAGACCTGTCCACATGTGTGGCCTCCAAGGAGCCAGCTAGGAGCCAAAGCGAGAGATCACTGTTCCAGGATCCTGATTCTGCCCCTTCAGTAGCCACCCTCGGTCTCAACTGGTGACCCTCCAGAGAGACAGTCTCCCAGTGCCAGTCTGAGGCGGGGGTTCAACTCTCCTTCTGCTCCGCCCTCATCCCATTCCCCCTTCCCGCTGGGGTGATGCCATCACTGGGCTATTGTGAATATTCAAGTCCCTGGAGGCCAGAAAGACCTGCCCTCCTTGTGGCCATTCTGTGGGAGGAGCGTAACCTAAAGGCCCTGGCACTGCAGTCCCTGGGGTTCCTGGCAGCAAAGCTGCTGTTCGTGGGTGGCCAGGGCCTGGGAGCTTGGCTGAGACTCCTAATGCCAAGCCCCGAAGACCTGCCTTGCACGCTATCTGTTCCTCCCGGGCACAATCTGGACTCCCCACCTTTGGGTTCCCAACAACATGGAGCTGCCCTTGGCCCAGGGCAGCCTGAGGGGTGGTGAGAAGGACCCTTTATCTGACTCCTTCAGGACCTAGCTGTTACTAGCTTTCCTGCGCCTTTGCTAACAGGCAAAGCAATGAAGCCAGTAGCTTCCATTGCTGCGTGGAGTTTTAAAACAGAACCCTGGCAGCAGTTTTTATTTATTTTATGATTATTATTTTAGTTTAGCAGCTCGCACTGCCAGGGCCTGGC
Source organism: Ctenodactylus gundi (assembly GCA_004027205.1). Classification (NCBI taxonomy): domain Eukaryota; kingdom Metazoa; phylum Chordata; class Mammalia; order Rodentia; family Ctenodactylidae; genus Ctenodactylus; species Ctenodactylus gundi. The sequence continues at coordinate 741,366 of PVKB01000441.1, forward strand.
CTCTCACGGGCAGGTGCCCTTTCAGCCTGAGACTTTTCTCCCCACCCCTGTTGTAGCCCTGTGATTTTCCCCAGAAACCCCCACAGATGGCACATGACCTGTCCTGGGCATCTTCTGAGTGACACTCAGGACCAAAACTGGCTCACGTGCACTGCTCCCACCTCGCTGTGAGGACGACTCTTCCCCTTTCATTCTCCACTTTCTAATGACCCAGGCAGTTCCACTTCTCCTTTCTGATCAGCTTGGCAGAGGCAACAGGCGGCAGAGTTTGGGGCGAGAGACACTGTTGACCTCACCTCTACATGGGGCGACTGGAGAGGCAGCCGTGGGCAGAGATCTGAACTTCCAGAGTCTCGTCTCCCACGTCTCATTATTCCAGCCTCCTACCCCCAGCAGGGCTGCGGGGCGGTCGACACACACTCCCAGGCCTCTAGGCCCAGGTAACAGTGTAAAAGCACGGAACTCACTGGACATAGGACAACTGGGAGCGGTGGAGAGTGTGGCAGACTGAGGAGTGAGGGCACAGCCACCCTTCCGTTCCCTCTCATGGGAATTCAAGCACCATCCTTGCCACATCTTCCAATCTGCCAAGAGACGCTAAAATCGGAATTTCTACATGAAATCTTTCCACGCTTTTATTTCCTGTGGTGCTAGAGATCAAACCAGGGAATCATGCAAGCTCACTTGTTCTAACAGTGAGCCGCACTCACAGCCTCCAAAACTCTCAATTTTAAAAATAACTTTGCAGATCAACAAAATGTATTAATGGGTTAGTTCAAACCCCTACCATTGGCTAGGCCTGGCGTGAGAACAGAAGCAGAGGCGACTTGCTGTGCATCTAAATCCTTCTTCTTTCGGCAAAGATAACTTCATCCTAACTAAAAGTTCAACCTTGAATTTGGAATTCTTAGATGACTCAGAATTTTATATTTGCACAGGGTAGTGAGGAGAGAAACAACCTTCAGCCTACCAATAGCAGTGGCAGATTCGTGTTGATGGAGACACCAGGCAGCAAGACCAGTTTCCATCTTGACTCCACCCCACAGACAGCCACCTGGAGGCAGTGGGCAGGTCCACACCAGAGGCCAGGTTCACCCTCAGGATTAAGGAGTATCCAGGGAAAGGGCTGCAGGTCCTGGGAGCCAGCGTGAGTCTGTTACTCAGGGTTTCTGGCGCTGTGGGCACATGAAGCATGGTCTAAAAGGGGTCAGAGGATTCTGGGTAGGCACACCTTTTGGGTCCTAAGAATTTCTTGCCCCATAGGAATTGCTGGAGCAAGAGGAAGACTGGGGCTGGTCCCTTTAGTGTGGGGATTCTAGCGAAAGGAACTCATTTGCATGAATCTGAGGGTGGCACTGCAGAGTTCTATGCAGCGGCTGCTGCTCGGATTGAGGTCACCAATGCTCGGGGGGGAAGTCCGAGCTACCAGGAGGCTCCACATAGCAAGACATGGGGCAAAATAGCCTCGTTGTCTCTCAACTAGATTTGAGGGCTCCAGGGTGGGGGTGTCTGCTCCCCCAGTTGCCGCCCTCCTCCGTGTTTACCTCTTACCAGCAGTGTGATTCCCTGAGCGAGCACTGAAGCAAATTACGAGAAAGCCAGATTTTCAGCGCCACCGAGGCTGAGAAGTGTGGGTGGGGAAAGAAACGACGCAGGGTCCGCTCAGAGGTCGATGGGGCGCCGGCTGCTGGACCAAAACTTACCAACAAGGTTTATTAATACCTCTGGCCGAAGTTGCAGTTGTGGCTTTGTGGTGAAGGAGGTGAGACAGGTGGGTGGCCCACTTCTTCTGGGGACAGACGAGCTTTCTCGGTCCTGTGCCCTCCTCGTTCCTGGGTTCCCCAGCGGCTCCACTGTCTCAAAGGTGCCCTCCTTGGGAGGAGACAGGGAAGACTGAGACTCTCATCAAGGTGCCCAAGTTTCACCCTCTATCGTGTCTGTCCGAGAGGACTGGCGTTTTACGAGGCACCAAAGGATGGTAGTGTTTGACTTGAAGGAATGAGTTCCCAATGGTGACACTATAAGCGTTGTAGCAAATGTGTAGAGGAGATATTTAATGGATTTCAGCTACTTCATTGACCTTGTGTAGGGCCCAGGGGAGTGGAGATGGGGTGAGGAAGGGAGCACAGATGCATGCCTCCTAAATATCTTGGTTTTTAACACCTTATATATGATTTGAAGCCAGGTGTGAGAGCACACACCTGTAATCCCAGTACTTTGGGATCCCAATTAGGCCCATCTTGCAATTTACTGAGACCCTATCTCTAAAAAGTAAAAAGAGCTGAAAATATAACTCAATGTGAAGGCCCTGGATCTAATCTCCAATATTACACACACACACACACACACACACACGCACACACACACACACACACACACACGCGCGCGCGCGCGCACACGCACACATACATGTGCGCATGCAGGTAGGGCTCAAATTCGTGATCCTCCTGTCTTAGCCTCCAGAGGGCTGAGATCACAGGCAGTGCCACCGTGCCTGGCTTGGGTAGAAAGAGACCATTTGGTTCCACCACTCTGAGCTGGGTTTCCTATTAGTGTAGCTTAACCTAATCATGTTTAACGTAAGACAGACAACCGAACAAAGACTCTTCTACATCCTCATAGCTTCATGGTTCTTAACTACGGGTGACACCCATGCTGTGAGACATGTCTCCACGTCAGGAGACCAGATGTTTTCAGTTGTTATAACCTGGGAGAGAGCTGCTGCTGGCATCTGGTGGGTAGAGGCCAGGCATGCAGCTAAACCTTCTCCCAGGCCCAACGCAGCTCCTGCAACACAGAAGCACCCAGCCTGCAGGGTCAGTAACACAGAGGCTGAGCATCCCTGCAGACCGTCTGCCCACCACCTGCCCTGACACCTGCTCCCTCCCTCCTCTCTTCCAAACAAGTCCCGTGTACTCATGGAGCTGAACGAGCCCTGCCCTTGGCCGCACTTTGCCCTTTCCTTGGCTCATGCTTTGTTCAGTCTTCCTCTCTTGCCTACTCCCATCCTTTCAGAGGGCTCAGGAGTCTTTTTAAACATGATTTCCTGGGGATTACAATATGAGTAGCATGAGGGCTGGGGCGTAGCTCAGAGAGGTTAGGCCCAGAATTCGATTCCCCAGTCCCCTATAAATTAAGCATAGTGGTACACCTGTAATCCCAGCACTCGGGAAGCTGGGGCAGGAGTTTTGCCTTGAGTTCAAGGCCAGCCTGGGCCACATAATGAATTCACGGCCTGCCTGGACTACAGAGTGAGATCCTGTCACAAAAACAAAACAAAACAGAAAAGACCTTACGTACCATGAGATGCTTCTGGTCTAAGTGGCATGAGAAACATGGCCTTCTTATGCTGTATCTATTTTCTTGAGATTCTACACATTTTTAAAAATCCAAATGAATACAGGGTGGTTTTAGGTGATACTTGAATAAAAGTTACTTTATGTTAGTTGGTATATATTGACTTTAATAAATGAGATTTTTAAATTCATTATAGTAATACCTATATTTCTTTACAAATAAAGTTTCATATAAAAGCAAATTAATTTTAAGGGAAATGTGCCAAAATGATAATAGGCTAGGAATTATCATTCTTGTTAATGTAAATACACAGTACAGTATAGAAATTTCTTCTTTCTTTCTTTCTTTCTTTCTTTCTTTCTTTCTCTTTCTCTCTTTCTTTCTCTTTTCTTCCTTGCTTCTGATGGTGCTAGGGATTGAACCCAGAACTTTGTACATGCCAGGAAAGCACTCCCTCCCTGTGTCACATCCTCAGACTTTTTTGTTTTCACTTTGAGACAGTGTCACAAAGTTACCCAGGCTGGCCTCACACTTGCAAGACTCCTGTCTCAGCACCCTCTCCCCAGTAGCTGGCACGTACCACCGCACCCAGCACCCAGCTAAGATCAGCACTTTCTAAATGTGCCATCACAGCAGTGAAATTAGGTTGAGAACCGGGTGAGTACCTGGTCACTCCCCCTGCCTCCAGTGCTCCCTCCTCTCTGTGAGGTTGGCACTACTCACATTAAAATGCCTACCAACTGCCTGCTGCCATGCGGCATGCTGGGGCCTTAAGGGTTACTCACGGTGGGTTCCTGATTCCCTTCTTTCTCTCTCTCCTCAAATAGTCCATGAGTGGGTCTAATCAGCTCCTATTTTCAGTTCAACTCATGGTCAGTCCCTTCTCACTTCTTCCACTGCTCTGCCTGATCCAAGCCACCGCCTTCTCTGGTGGGATGACGATAGTAGTCTCAAAAATTTTTAATTATTCAGGGTGACTATTAAGGTGAAGATGTATTTGTAATCCCAGAACATTGGGAGGCTGAGGCAGGAGGATTATAAATTCAAGCCCAGCTTGGGCAATTTACTGACTTAGCAAGGCCCTGTCTCAAAATCAAAACTTGAAAATATGGACTAGGAATGCTGTTCAGAGCTCAGCTCTGGGCTCTACTCTTAGGAATTAAAAAAAAAAAAAAAGATGTGCATCCCTGTTGGGTCCCTGGAGACCTCGTAGTCTCTGTCCCCAGCTCACCTTACCTCACTCTTTTCTGCTGCACTGGTTCTGTCCCTTCCTCCTAATGCTTGGGCTCCGGGACCCCAGAGCCTGGCCCTTGCTGTTCAGCATGCAGCTGAAACGCCCTTTACCCTTGACTCCCCTCCCATCTCCTTAACTCCTGTCTGCTTCGAGCATCGCTGTAGGAAGCTTGGCTTGATTCCCAACTAGACCAGAACACTAGGATCCCCGTGGTTTCAGAGCACCACACACCTTCCTTTCACAGGTGGAGGTTTCACCTTTATCTGCGTGTCTTTTGGTTAATATGTGTCTTTGTGACTGGACCATAAGTTCTGTAGGGACAGACTCTGTGCCTGGTTTCCTCATCTTTGCAGTCTCAGCCCCTTGCACAATAGAATAAAGCATGCAACGCAACAGGGATTTGATAAATATTTATTGAGGATGGATGGAGCGCAGCGCCAGGCTTCCAAATGATGATTCTTATTTTGACAATCAAATATAATATTCAAAATAACCTTCTGCCCTATCTTCCACACAGAGAGGAAGAGGGCAAATTCCTATGCAGCCCCCCCACCCCCCATCACAGCCTCAAATATAATGGCAGCCATATTGGTTTCTCCTGAGACCACAGATGAGGATGACAGAGGCAGGATGTCTACCTACATCACAGGCAAGACCATCCCGAGGCGGCCGGTGGCGGGGAGCCAAATGCTTGTCTACACAGGCTATCTGCTGACCCCTCCCACAGGGGAGGCTGTCTCTTCCATGCTCATCATTACACCTCTAGAGCTCAGGACAGCAGGCACTACATAGGTGCTCGTGTGTTTGATACATGAATTAATGAATGATAAATATGCAATCACTCATTCATTTACTCTTATATCCTCAAGGCCTGTCTCCCTCAGGCTGAACATCTTGAATTTTGACTGTGAATGAAATTACCTGTGGCTTCCCCAGAGACTCGAGTCCCCTTGCTTATCTCCAGTAGGGACATGGGTGGGAGGGAAACCAAGCCTCTCTCCTGAGGAAGTAGAGCTGACGGTTGGTGGCCTGCCTGGGGGAGATTAGAGCACTTCTAAGTTAGGGACTTAGCTCTGTCTGGCTTACCACCTGAGGGCTAAAGACACGCTGTCACTTAACTGTGACCCAGAAATGGGATGTAAGTGATTAGAGTCACTTCTTTTTCTACCCAGAACCCATTCCTCCTTCTGGTAAAGCACCCTGATCTCCTTTTCAAGAATTGCCCCTCTCCCGTGTCTGTCGCTATCATTTGAAGTAGTTTGCATTGTCTGGCCTAGGTATAACCTTGTGACCCAGACTGGACAAGTCAGGTGGCATCCTGGAACCTGACTCTTGAATGGAGTGAGAGAATGACCCCGAAGATCAGGTCACTGGGCCCCTCCATCCCAACTGAGAAGCCCTCCACACCTAAGCATGTGAGCCTCAGAGGGAGGGGCTCTCTCCAGCGTGCCTCTGTGTTGCTGTCCTGTCTCCTCTGCTTCCCCACCCACCGGCCTCTGGGGAAGCTGAAGGCTTTTGCACAGAGTAGGTGGTTGGTTAACTGAAGCCCAGACAGAGAATCCCGCCAGGGAGTGTCTTGACTCTTGCCTTCTGTTCTTCAGCTTTCTTTTGCCCTCTATGAGCACACACCATCCTTCCAGCAAATTTACTTCCTGTTTAAGTCAGCCAGAATAAGGTACTTGGAGCCAAAAAACCAAACCAAAACAAAACAAAACAAACCCCCCCCCCAAAAAAAAAAAAAAAATTGTGCCTTAGTTTCCTGGGGAGGGGAAGTGATGGGTTACTAATTTCTGATTTGCAAGGACTTGCATCTGGGAGGGATCTAGGGTGCTCGTGCTCCGTCAGAAATCATGTGCTCAGCTTCTGGAGCAGCCAGCCTGGAGGCAGCTCATCGCAGCTTGTGGCGGGGCTTCGGGCTCCGCTGGGGGCAATCAGCTCTCCATCCCTGTGAGTCCTCCCTGAGAGCAGCTCAGGTGTTCTGGTTTGAGTGTCCCGCAGAGCTTTGTGACTGAAGGCTTAGTCTCCAACGTGATGTCAGGATGTGGTAGAAGCTTCAGGAGAGAGTCTAGTACTGGGGCGTCCTCAGGTCACTGGGGAGCATGCCCTCAAAGATGGCTGAGCCCCAGTCTGTCTCTGTTGTCTTATCTCTCAGTCTTTATCTTTCTCTGTTCCCTCCTCCCTCCCTCCATTCAAGAGGTGAATGCCTCCACATGCCCCTGCCTTGCCACCTGCCGTCTGCACCGGAGGCACAAAGCAATGGGACCGCCTGATCTTGGACTTGAACCTTCAAGATGATGCACTAAATAATCTCTCTTTGCTTCATAAGCAGTCTGTCTCCGGTGTTTTGTTGTGGTGCTGCAGAGTTGACCAACACACCAGCCCATCCACTCAGGCGTGGCATTCAAAATTGAAGATAGGCGCTGGCCGATCAAGAGACTAAGGAGAGTCTTTGCATTGTTCATGGTGAGGCACGAGGGCTGGAGCTGTTGACCGGCAGGAATGGAAATCTCAGGTTCTCACAATCAGCTCAGCAGTCCGGGATGGGCAGCACCTGGGCACACACTCAGCGCTGGGGGCAGAGAGCCTCAGAGGGAGGGCTCCCTCCAGGGCGTCTCATCTCCCACCTCTCCTCCCCTTCTCTTCCCCACCCATCTTCAAGGAAGCAAAGGCTTTGCACAGAGTAAGTCCTTAACTGAAATAAGCGCTCTTGAAATCAAGAAGGGTGCAGGGAATCATGGGAACTGGAGGGGAAGGAGAGGGAGCGAGAGGGTCGAAAAGAGAGAAGGGAAGGATTTGTCACTTTGCCACGATATGTATGTGCACAAAATACTCAAGATCAGTGTAAACTTTATGTATTGCACTTGTGCATATCAATAAAATGGGGAAAGAAAGGGTGCAACATAAGGGTGCTGTGTGGAGGAGGACGGGTCTGCGGTGTTTAGGCTTCTGGTTGGGGTGAATGACAGCGACCACCCCTAACCAGCTGCTTCATTTTCTGCTCCCTCTACGCCTTGAGGAACTGTTATTGTTCCCTTTTTTGCAGATAATTAACTATCAGAGGTTAAATGATCTGCCAGGGTCACACAACTAAGCGCGGAGAAGGGACTCCCACTTGCGTCTGCTGTATATGCAGCGTGAGGGTAACTGGCAACACTTCCCAACCCCTGGGATGACAGCCAGACCCATGGGACAGTGAGGTGGGTTGCTGCTGCCACCTAGTGGCAACATAGAGAACTACAGAGCCCCTCCTTCGTGTAGTACTACATCCCACTTCGCAGCCTGGAGAACTGGATCCTCTGAGTTCTGCCTTGGACAGCTGGTCATTACTTGTTTGGCTGCAGGCTGGACACAGGGCTTTGACCTCTAGACATAAGCTGGCACCTCTCTGGGCTTCTTCGCAGTATTCTTTTTTGAGACAGGCTCTCACTTTGTAGTCTGAACTCACTATGTAGCCCAGACTGGCTTTGAACTCCTGGCAGTCCTCCCGCCTCAGCCTCCGGATTGCTGGGATTATAGGTGCGTATCACTATGCCCGGCTTATGTGGTGTTAGGGAATCGAACTTAGGGCCTTGTGCTTTCTAGGCAAACGCTCCAGCTGCTGTGCTATTCCTCCAGTCCCTTCACAGCGCTTCTTAGAGCTCAGCTCCAGGAAGGAAAGTGAACAAGTGCCCAGGGGTGCAGGCCTCCACAGGTGCGGGCGGGACCTGCCGTGCACACAGACTGCTGAGCACATCCCCCTTCCTGTGCCTTCACGTGACCCTGCTTAGTCTCACGTATCACGCACCTGCTGGCTGCCAGCTACCTTCTTTAAGCTGCAGAATCGAATTTTATCCAAAGCAGGAACTCAAACCCTGTGATTTTCAGACTCTGGCACAGTGCTCCTGTTCCACCATGCTGTCCTGCCATCCTGCACCCCCCTCCCCTCCGCCACACACACACACAACCACCGTCAAGTCAGGCCTTACTTTCTCCAGGCAAGTCACAAGGCCCTGAATTTTGTTCCTCAACACCACATAAAGCTGGGCATGGTGGCACACACCTATTATCCCAGCACTCTGAAAGGCTGAGACAGGCGAATTGTCCTGAGTCCAAGGCCAACCTGGGTTACACCAGTGAGCTCAGGACCAGTCTGAGCTACACAGTGAGATCCTGTCTCAAAAAAAAAGAGGTGCCAGCCTAAGGTGATGAGGATGACGGGGAAGAGAAGGGAGGGCGAGGTGGGGGGGGCTGACTGAGGGGAGCTCCAAGTGAAGAGCTTGTCTAGCAAACACAAGGCATTGAGTCTGACTCCCCAGCACCACTGGGAGGACGGGGGTGCTCGCTTGTAATCTCAGCACATAGGAGGCTGAGGCAGGAGGATTGCCATGAGCTTGAAGTGCAGCCTGGGCTCTATAGTGAGTTCAGGGTCAGTCTGGGCTACAGAGCAAGACTTGTCAGAAAAAAAAAGGAAAGAAAGAAAGCCAGAAATGCATCCTGTGTTTAGCCGATGGAAGAGGTCTTGGAAGCCTTGGGAACTAAGGTTGGGAGCATGTTAAGGAATGAACGATAAGTCAGAGGACCCCAGAAAAGAAAATTCTTATACAGAGATCTGTAATAGCAAGAAACAACTGCAAAGATACAAAGTGGCATCTGGATTCTAGAATCACCTACAGCTCTCCCTGGATTCTTGTGCATAAGAAATCAAGGGCACAGGCTGCCCTTGAACTTGGGGGCTCCCTTGCGTCACTGTGGTGAATGGGCTGGTTAATGATAGCGGAGGCACAGATCATTGGATTGTTGATCTGGGTGGCTCACTGCTATTCTCTTTCTGGGAGCTTCTCTTGCTCCCCACTATAACCTCCTGGGAATCTCTGTCTCTGTCTCTCTCTCTCTCTCTCTCTCTCTCTCTCTCTCTCTCTCTCTCTCTCTCTCTCTCTGTCTCTCTCTGTCTCTCTCTCTCTCTCTCTGTCTCTCTCTCTGCCAGAGTCTTGCTGTGGAGCCCAGACTGGTCCTGAACTATGGAGCCTAGGCTAGCCTTGGACTCACGGCAATCCTCCTGCCTCAGCCTCCTGAGTGCTGGGATTACAGACATGTGCCACCATGCCCAGATTTATATGGTGCTGGGGAATCAATCTAAGGGCCTTGCACTTGCAAGGCTGTGCTTTAACCACTATGCCATTCCTCCAACCCCAATCTCTCTCTTCTTACCAGGCCCTTGCCTCAAGGTTACGGTTGATAAGGCTGGGACTGGGCAACTGGGACTCTATACTCCAATGCAAATTTGCTGTACCCTCTTTCTGACAGGCGGCACTGTCATGGGAAATTCAGGGCTGCTGGCAGCCATGTGTTCTGCACTTGATCTTAGCCAAAGGGCCAAGAAGCCGTGTTTTCTGTTATGAAGAGAAAGGTGCTGCCAGGCTGGGAGAATGAAAGAATCAAGACACCTGAGCTCCCTGCTCACCCTGTGCGCTCCGGCCTCTCGGTGTTGCTATTCTTCTGCCTGCCATCCTCTGACCTGAAGACATCCCACCGTCCCCCCAGCGAGCTGCCCAGCCTGCCCAGGAAGCGGTGCAGCTCCGCTTCGCATGGCCACGACCTGTGCAGTGCCTGTGGTTACACAGTTCCACCACTGAGGAAGCCTTCATGAAAAGGGACATTGAGATGGCCCTTCCCCCTGGATGCTGTGGAGGGCGAGCTCTGTGCTCTGACCTGGCTGACAAACCCTGCGTGGGCATTGGAGCTGGTGTCCTGGATGAAGACTGTAGAGGAAATGTTGGTGGTGAGCTGTTTAAGTTTTGGAAGGAAAAGTTTGAAGTAAAAACGGGTGATTGTAAACTTGACGTGGTGGAACAGCACTAGGGAGACTGAGGCAGGCAGACTGCTATGAGTTTGAAGCCAGCCCAGGTTACTGGTTAATGAGTCCAGGATCATCCTGGATTGCAGAGGGAGAATCTGTCTCAAAAAAAGTGATCAAATCACACAGCTCATTTGTGAGCAGATTTTTTTTTAAATTCAGAAATAGAAGTTCAGGTGTTGAACAACACAAAGAGGACTTTGGTTCCACTAGGAAAAATTAAAATTTAGGCTAAATATGAAAAAGGAAATCAATGTTTCTTTTTTCCTTGAAAGCCTTAGTAAAGGCTTTTTGCTTAAGGTGTCTGGGTGTTTTGCACATCAGTAAACTTCATAGCTTAACTTCTAAAACTTCCTCATTTGCTTATAATGAAGGAAAGAGTGGCTCTATTAGGACCACCTAGAAACAAACTTTCTTGTTTTAGCTGCAATTGATGAGTGTATGTAAATGTGTTTTTTGGCTACCTGGTACAAACTTTTAAAAATTAAGTGTATATAGTTAGATTTTTTAGCTGTATTATTTAATTCAAGAAATAATACCTTTTCATAAAAAAAAAAAGAGTCCTCAGCATGATCCAGCCTCATTCTGATAATTCCCAAAGCTTCAGCCACGCCCTGCCCTTCCTGCCACTTGAGACACTATCTCCCCCAGGAGGTCTGGTCCCTTCCCCTACCATTCCTGTCTCCAGCATTTGGGAACATGCTGGCTCTGAACCTAAGCTGGCTGGAGCTAGACACCTGCATTTGCAACCAACTCAGTGGTGAAAAGAAAAGGTGACTGAAAAAAATGTAGGCTGCTGCCATATCTCCTGGTGTCCCCATTTGAGATGCCAAAAAGTGTTTCCAGGGAGCCCTCAGAGCTCAGGGAAGCCGACGACACCCACTGCAGGGACTTCACGTGATGACTGACATGGGAAAGCTTAAAGGGAATCTGTAACTCTTTGGGTTTTGTTTTGAAATTCTTCCTTTCTCATCCTTCTGTGTATTCATAGAATTTGGGTGAGCCAGAGCCAAGAGTTCTCCCTGTAGATTAGAGGAGGTGTGGTGCCAAGAAGGGGAAGATGACATGATTCCTGTACAAACCATTTGACTATTCAATTGCCATGGAAGTTCACACTCTGAATTTAAAATAGGTACTCTGGTCTCAGTGGGGTAATGGCAGAGGCAACCACAGGGAAAGAGTGGAACTCAGAATAAAGTGGAAAGAAAGAGATAAGGAAATTGCCTGCAGGCCCTATTCTTTTACCCCACTCCCTTCCACCTAAGTTTTTAAGGTTGAAATTGTTAGTCTCTCCCCTCTTTTCCTCTGTAGACAACATTTCTATAGCCCTAGTGGGTTCACCCTAAGGGCAGCAGTGTTTGGTCCAGCTCCACCTGCCCAGCTGGTACCAATGGAAACCCAGTCAGGATATTCGCCTGACCCTGGCTGCCGCTAGCTAGCGCCGGTTCTTAGCTACATGTAAGATAGAAATCAGGTGTGGGCTGGTTCTCCGGCCTGCAAATCAGCATTCCCATCGTCCACCCTCTTCTTTTGGTCCCTCTGGGAGAGTCTCCATACTGGCTTCCAAAATGTTACCAATCCACTGAGGGTTCTTGCTCAATTCACATAGAAATCATAAATTGGCAAAGTAGTCTGGGCGCTGCGCCGGCGCTCTAGCGCGGCCACGGCCATCTGGGCAGGGGCAGCCCGGCCCTCCGCTTATTTCCGGCCGGTTGCTAGGTGTCGGGGCGCCGCCTGCTGGTACCCGACTTTCTGCAGGCCCGCGTAGTCCCTAGTGGCGCCGGTGCCGGCCGACTCCTCTCTGGCCCGCCGAGCCGCAGCCCAGGACCACGCGGCGGCCGCCGGCACTGCGAGCAGCCACGGAGCGTGGCGAGGTCGGTGCGCGGCGGGATCGCGGCCCGACGGGCGGCGCGACCGTCGGCCTGGCGAGCCTGCCAGACGCCCTCGCGGGTCTGGGGAAGCCCGTGGGAGCCGCGGGCCGGGCCGAGCGGGAGCCCCGAGCCGCTGCGGGTTGGAGCCTGGGCCGGGGCCGCGGTGGGCTCGTCCGCGGAGCGTCGGGAGCGGGGCCTGGGGTGCGCCGGGAGCGCCCGCGGGGGCCG
>PVKB01000442.1:0-58073 GCA_004027205.1 Ctenodactylus gundi
TTGTTTGGTGTTCTATATGCCTGCAATAGTTCCATGTTCATTTCTTTTCTTAGATTTGGGAAATTTTCTTCCATTATTTCATTAAACATGTCCTTTAAGCCTTTTGTTTTGTCCTCAGTCTTCTCCTCGATTCCCATAATTCTGAGGTTGTTTCTCCTTGAATCATCTATCAGCCGTTGTAATGATTCGCTTTCTTTATTTACTTTGTGTTCTCTGTGGCCAGTATGTTGCAGCTTAGTCACTTTATTTTCTAGGTCTGACATTCTATTCTGAAGTTGTTTAAAGTGGTTGCTTATTATTACCTGCATGTTTTTCATTTCCTGAATATCTGCATTCAATTTTTCTATATCTGTTGTGTACTTCTCTAATTTCTTTTGTCTTCATTATCTTCTGGTATATTTCTTCTCTGGTCTCCTCTAGTTGCTTTTCAAGGCTTGCTTTTTGCTTATCTATGTATTGGTGTAGCTCTTCTGCTGTCTGTTTTATTTCCTGCTTTAGTTCACTGAATTTCTGGGCCCAGATGTTGCCATCATTTTTGCCATATTCATCTTTACTTACCCTGATATCATCTCCTGGGGTTTCAGGTCTTTTTGTAGATTTGTAACTGTGCTTCCCCATTTCTTCTTTGGTCTCCTCTAATTTCTTTTCAAGGCTTGTTTTTTGCTTAGCTAAGTGTTGTAGTTCTTAAGCTGTGTGTTTTATTTCCTGCTTTGCTTCCTGGTTTAATTCCTGCTTTAATTCACTAACTATCTGAGCCCAGAAGTCACCATCATTCTTGCCCATCTCTTCTTTGGGTTCTTCTTTGAGTTCTGCAATTTCAGCACCCCTTTGCAGTCTCCCCTGGGGAATCAGATCTTTTTGTATAAGATTTGTCACCACGTTTCCCCATGGTTCTGCTACCTCTGACTGTCATTGGTGCACAGAAAAGAGAATGGCTCCTGCTGACATCACAGCCTGCGACGGCAGTTGAGCCCCGTTTCTGATTTGGGATCCCGGGGCCTTTTCTCGGGGGAGCGCATGCTGCGTTTGTAGTACACACACCCATGGGTTGGTGCTTCTGAGGCTGGAGCTGCCCGCTGCCAATAATTCCCACTTACCCGGATCCGCGCTTACCTCGGGCTGAGGTTCTGGCCTCCTGACCTTGTTTGTGATCTGTGGGTGCCGGCTGTTTGGGGCCGTGCTGAGTCGGCTGCTTCTTTCCTCCTCTTCCGAAGTTACTTCAGGATTTCTGACCCACCCATAGCCTCCTCTCCCTTGTGTGCTCCGTCCTCTCCCAGCTCCGTTCAGTCAGATGTTCAGGTCCCCACGAACTTTCCTCCAGGAGCCATTTGGAGCTGGCTTTGGTGGCTTCCTGGACCGCGAGGATTTTTTTTTTTCCCTTTGGTTTCGATGATCCTTTGGAGTTTCTGGCCTCCCGCTGGTGGCCTTCCAGTTTCTGGGGATGCGCCTCTCTTTCCTAGCTACACCAAGCGCACTTTTTCTAACTTTCTTCTTGACTTTTTAAGTGAGTTGATGAGGAGACATTGTGCAGTGCTGTTACTCAGCCGCTATCTTGACCAGAAGCCGTGGCACTATTTTGATATTGAAAACAACGGCACAGTATGTTTTAATTAACCTCACGGAAAGGGTCCTCAGGAATGCAAACACACCTGAGCCTCCTGTTAGCATAAGATTGTATCCACCTAATTAAACATCACTATCAACTTAAAGTCAGTCACCAGATTTTTTTTTTTTATGTGCCCTGTTCCTTTTGCCTAGAATACTCTTCACCCCTTCTCTGTGCCTGGTCTTGAAAAAGCCACTCCCTCAAAGAAACTTTCCTACCCATGATGCCTAGGTAGTGAGGACCCAGTTCTGTGCTCAGCACTCAAAAACTATGGAGTCAATGCAATAATTTAGGGCTGTTTTCAGGTTTTTTTTTTCAGTTTTGTAATTGGTTAGGATTTGACAAACAGATGTTTTTGGGATGACCTGTAATGAGATCCAGGGTCATTTTAGGGAAACAAATGACTGTGATGAGTTCCAACATGATGTGCCCGTTACCAAGGTTGGAAGTGGGACGCTTTTGATGTCTGATGGTATTAAAGATGCGAACAAGTTTCAAAAGCATTTTAAGAAGTTGTTCTTCCTTAGATTATTTCCTTTTAAAACTTTTGGTTCTCACCTCCATGTGAAACAAGGTAAAAATTAAATGTCTAATTGAAAGATTCTTACACCCTAGTTTTATAATGCTGATACTGTTCACATCCCAAGGTTGAAAAATTATATTTTTGTTATGGTTCAATTCCAGGGCCTTTGTACTGAGCTGCACCCCTAGCCCCTTTTTAATCTCTTGTTTGGTTTAACAGGGTCTTGTTAAATTGCTCAGCTCAGGCTCAAACTTGAGATCCTTCTACCTCAACACCTCATGTGTGCCACCACACCTGTCTTTTCTATCCTTTTAATTTTTTACAAAACAAGTTCATTGTAGGTATCATAAGTGACAAAAAGGAAAATTTACCTATGCATATTAATATTTAGAACCCTTTGTTTCATTTTCTACATATACACAAATAAGATTATTCTGAAGAGATGTATCATGTTTTTATAGTTTTATTTAAAAAAGGGATCTTAACTACTTCTTAAAATTAAAAACACTAACGCCTGTCCATAAAAACATGTCTTAGTAACTCCCATCCAAAACCTTAATAATATCAACTTGAACTTCTAGGTATGTCTCTTTTAAAATTTTCCCTATCATAAGCATTTTGTCATGATAAGTATTGTCATGGTTTGGATTTGAAATATCCCCCAAAGCTCTCATGTGTTTGGATGTAGTGGGATATCTATGGAGCTGGGTGCTGTTGGGAAGTGGGGCCTGGCTGGAAGGGGCACATCACCTCTCTTTTGCCTCACCTGGCTGTTTGCCATGCCGTGAGGAGCTGCCTCCACCTTTGCCTCTGCTACGTGCTTCCACTGTGGCATTGCTGGTGCACGTGACCTTCTGGAACTGTGAGCTAAAATTAATGATTTCCTCTCCTAAATTGTGGATGTCAAGTATTCTGTCCCAGCAAGGAAAAAGTAACTAAGACAAAGATTCTAAAAAAAAAAAAATGTTTTCAGAGAAGGCATTATATAGTATCCTCCTTATCTGCAGATTATGTGTTAAGACTTTTAGTCAATGTCAACTCAAGTGATACTGACCCCTGAATATATTTTCCGTATAAGTATATGCCTGTTAGTCACTTTCATGTCACTGGGACAAAATACCCAACCCCTGCAACTTAAAAGACAAGTTAATTTCAGTGGGTTCAGCCCATGGTTGGCTGGGCAGAAACATCACGGTGGAAGGGCCCAGCTGGGAAAGGCTGCTCCTGTCAGGAGGCAGAGAGGGCGGGAGTAGCCAGGACAGGGTGCACATGTCCAAGTCCCACTGTCAGTGGCCTGCTTCTCCGGACCCCTTTTGGGGAACATTTTAGTTTTGAACCTCATCATTCCTCTCCTGTCCCTCAAAAGGCTAGGCCCAACTCAAAAAGTCTTAGCAATTGCAGCACTGCTAAATAGGCAAAGTCCAAAGTGTCTCCTCTGAGAACCAGGCACATTCTTTTTTTCTTTTCCTCTCATACTAGGGATTGAGTCCAGGACCTTCATACTGAGCTACCCCCAGCACCTCCTTTCTTTCCTTAACTTTGGGACAGAATCTCGTTAAGTCGCTAAATTGCCCAAGAAAGGCTCTAACATGCAATCCTCCTGCCGCAAGATTCCAGAGTTCTGGGATTACAGGACTGTATCACTGGACCTGGCTGTAGGCACTTAATTGAGAACCCCTATAAAAAAATAAAAAGGTTAAACACTTCCAATATATAATAGCACAATATAAGAATTCTCATTCCAAAAGAGAGGAATTAGACAAAATTGGGTCAAAGACCAAAGCTCAACGGGGCAAACATAAAATCCTACAGCTGCATGTCCATCGCCCAGGACAGGTTGTGATCTCAAGGCTCAGGCAGCAGTATCACTCCAGCCTTGCTGATTTCAGACCATGTGGTCTCTATTTGATCACCATGATCGCTCCACTCTCAGCAGAAATTGTTTTCTCTTGTTTTCTATTAGTCTCTTTCATGTCTCTGCAACAAAATACTTGAAAACTGCAACTTAACAGAGGAGGAGAAATGGGTTGGTTTGCAGATTCAGTCCATGTAGGCTGGCTCCAGGCGGAAACGGGGAAGCACTGACTGCGGAGAGCAGCCCACAGCACTGGGGCAGCCCAGGAAGCACCGGGCAGGAGGAGGAAGGGAGACAGGAAGATAGATGTGACCAGTGACGAGATTATGTCAACGTGAGGGAATCGGGAACCACATCTGGAGGTCTGGGAACCATGCCTAGATTGGGAATTGACAGCCAGCCTGGATTCGTGTGAGTGATTTGTGGGCTGGCCAATGAGAGAAGAACACCCACCCGGATGTGGGAGGGCCAACGGGAACTCTTAACAGTATAAAAGGAAGATTGTCACAGCTTCTTCCTCGGGAAAGCTCTCGTCCTCGCAATTGTCTACTGACACGGGCAGCACAGATTCATGCTAGTCTCGACTTGCGCCTGCCTGCCAGTTGCTGGTCTTTGCCGATCTTCAGGCTCTGGTCTTCGCCACTGTTCTTCAGACAACCGATATCTGCAGCAGTCTCACCTCTGGCTGACCTGCACTCCCAGACAGGAGATCTACTTAACGGCCGAGCAGCCATCTTGGACTATCATCGGATTTGTAAGCCTTCCAAGAGATGACCCCGAGACCCACCCCTTCCAACCAGGCCTAATCTCCAAACATGAAACTTCGGAGAGGACATTGTATTTTTCCCTCACATATCTTGTACACATATATATCACATCAACATTACAATTCTTCCCCATTTTTGGCCCTCCCTATCCCTCCTAACTCCCACTATCATCACACCCACTTGATTCTATAGAATGCCTGTATTCTGGGTTTCCCTAAATCAGAGAAACCACGTGATACTTAACATGTTTAATCTTTTGCATCTGATTCACTCCACCACTCAAATCACTCTAGCTCTGTTTCCTACCCCAAAATGGGCTACAGTGGCCATATCTTGATGTCTTTTCTCTGGGTCCAGTAGAGTCCTTTGTTGGGATGATTTGCCAAAAGTTATTTTTTCTGTATCTTGGTGTATCTTTCTTGAGATTTTTTTTAAACATGGCTTCACCCATCAGTCCACATAAAGAAAAGAACAATGAAATTCATAAGGATAGGAAATGTGAGAAAGAAAAAGAAACTAAATTTCAAATTCCTTAGCTGAGTACTTAGAGTAAATGTCTGTACATTCAAAAAGACATTCAGGTGATCATT
Organism: Ctenodactylus gundi; assembly: GCA_004027205.1. Classification (NCBI taxonomy): domain Eukaryota; kingdom Metazoa; phylum Chordata; class Mammalia; order Rodentia; family Ctenodactylidae; genus Ctenodactylus; species Ctenodactylus gundi. The sequence goes on from PVKB01000442.1 coordinate 5,342, forward strand.
ATGTTAATCAGTTTTCTTAGAATAAACTTACATCAAAGACCAAATAAGTGAATTGATACATTAGAAGAATTTATATCACAAAAATTAGATATAAGCAAGACAGAATGGCATATAGTTCAGAATTTTTTTAAACTTTCATAAATTATGCACATTTCACTAATTAACATTTTGTCAGATTTAGTTTATCATTTTACCTAGCTATCCATCCACACACTCAGGCATACAATGTTTTTAAATATTTTATACCAATTCTCCATGTGGAATATAATTGGTTTGCAAATTAATATCCTATTAGAAATAAAAATTAGGAGGCAAAGTTTCACACATTTTATGAGAAAGCTGGTCCTGTTTTAGTAGAATACCAATCAAATGATTCAAATAACAAGCTTTTTTTGTTATATTTCAGATGTTTCCCGTTCTTCCCTGTTCTTTGGTGTTGCTTGTCTGTGTCTCTCTCAAAGATTCCTCCAAGTATTTTCTGCATTGCTGTGCTAGTGGTTGCAAATTTCTTTAGGGATTCTTGGTCATGAAAATTTTTTACTTATTTAGTTTTCAGAGATAATTTTGCTGGATAAAACCACCTGGGTCAACACTTCTTGCTGTCTTTTAAACCTTGAAAGTTGTTGCTCCAGGCTCTCCTAGCCTTTATAAATTGGGTATAGAAAGAGATGAAAATAATAAAATGGAATTGTTACAATATACTTTAATAAACTTGTCAGTATCATCACTCTTGCACTTTGGGGGTACTGTTAAGATAAGGTTTCCTGAATACAAGCACTATAGTACTGTGACAGTCAGTCTGGTAGCCAGAATGGATACTGTGGGATTATGGGCATGCTGGACACAAGGAGGATCCACATCCCCAGTGGAATGGTGCAGTTCAGCGGTGTTACTGGGAGTAACCAAGACTTCCACCTTTTACTTTCTTTCCTTTTTCTTTCTTTTTGCACTGGGTGGAGTCTAGACTAGCTACATACCCGGCCCATTTTTATTTTTGATTTTGAGACAGGGTCTAAGTTGCCTAAGCTAGGCTTGAAATTGTGGTTTTTCCTTCTTCAGCCTTACAGAGTGCTGGGATTACAGGCCTACATCATCAAGCCTGCTTTAGTAATTTCTTTTCATGAAGACTTAACAGAACACGTCCAGAATGTTGATCATACATTTGAATGAGAGATGATATCAAGTTTAAACACTTCAAGACGAGAAATTTACTGTTCAAAATAACACTAAACCAGTTGGTAAACTTAATAGTCCAGGAGATAGTTATTTCCTTCCCTGCCTCCAACAAATCCGGGCAATAGTGTGCTGTATACTATAAAGATGCTCAGATATTAAAAAGAAAGTAGGGTTACTTTCATAGGGTTCCTTCCATATTATCTTCAGTCTGACATGGTAGCCACTAGCTGCATGTGGCTGCTGAGCCCATGAAAGCATGCCTGGTGATGCAAGCCTATAATCCCTGTAGAGGCTGAGAGGCAAGGGCAGGAGGATCATATGCTTGAGGCTGTCTCAAAAAAAAAAAAAAAAGAAAAGAAAAAAGAAAAAGAAAAAGATAGAAAAAGGGCTGGGGATGTAGCTCAGCTGTGATGTCCCTAGGCTCAATCCCCACTAACACAAAAAAAAGTGGCTAACACAACTGAATTTTTAGTATTTAATGTAACTAAGCAGCTTCACATTGCTGTGGCTACCATATATTCTTAAAAGTATTAAAACCATATATTCTTGAAAATTTAGCCATTTTCAGTAGATACCTAACTCTGAAAATTGGCTGTGTACAAGAATGCTCATTAAGGTACACTGTAGTATCTTATCTTTGTAGAACAGGAAAATACATGCAACAAATATGTGTGAAAACAGTGTCTGCAGGATACACTGGAAATTTTTAACATCAGCTACCGCTGGGCAAGGCTAATGGGCTGTTGCAGATCTGGGTTGCAAGGTGTGCTCTACAGATGTTAGAGCCTTCTAACTCTGTCTGAATCATGGGAAAGTTTTACCTATTCAAATACAACTTTAAAAATACTTTTTAAATTTTGGGGGCTGTGGTGGGTGTAGGTGTTAGGGCACTTGTCTAGAACGCATGGGGCCCTCAAATTATCCCTGGTGCCACACAATTTTAGTTTTAGATGAAGGGTAATTTCTATACCTTTTCCTAAATTTCTTTTCTCATGGCTCAAAGTATATTTGAATTAATTAATATTGTATGCCTATCTGAGAAGATAGCCTTAAATGTAAGTCTCAAGATTGACAGGTAAACTGGGCTTAGTGGCACAGGCCAGTAATCTGCAGCACTCTTGGAGGCTAAGGCAGAATGAGGATTGCAATTTCAACCTATGTGACTTAGTGAGACCCTGTCTCAAACCCCGAATCCCCCCCCACCCCCCTCCACTGGATTAATAGGCGGGCCTCAACTACCCTAATACCTCAATGTTCGTATGATGTTTAGTAGGGAAAAAGCATCCTGAGGGACCAGGACATCTAATCTGTCAATGAAGTAAGACAGATTAAACACAATATGATAGAAATTAAAATTTTCTTTTTTCATAAAACAAAGGCTAGGGATACAAGTAAAAAATGCAAATATAAAAGCTGTCAGAACAATTCTGTATATAAATGCCTTCCAAAGTTCCATTTCAGAGGCAAGGATGAGGGATTTAGGGAAGACAACCTTTGAATCAACATTTTACCTTCAATTCTTTGCTTCACTGACTTCTGACAGTTTGGCAAATTGGGGGTCGTCACATTTAAAAGAAATGCTGCCAGAACTTGATAAATGCAATCTAAGAAGATAATACAAACTTCAAATGCCTGTGCAGTTTTCTGTAGTTCCCAGCATTCTACCTCAAAGGGTTTTAAAACATAAACCTTTCTTTAGATAGTATTATAGCAAAAGTATTATCCAAACTGAGATAATTAAGGTAACACTGAAAACCATATACCAAAAACTCAGGCCTGCTATTTTGTTATTCTGGATGATCTGAATCATGTATTTGTGTCTGTGCGTGCTGGGATGCTAGGTGTATAAGGATCAAATTTGTTGTTGAAAACCTTCCGGGTCTGATCCTAATTCATAGTTTCCTGTGAGTACATGTTCTGCAATCTACCTCTTTGAAATTGGATGCTGTACTTAAGATGTTGTACTTAAAATCAGAAAAGGAAACAAGGAAGTGAAGAGACAACCTACAAAATGGGGAATAATTTTTATATGGAATATGTAAAGAAATGTGAAGAATGCCAGAATAGAGGCCCAGTCAAAAAATGGACAACTGAAATGAATAGCCACTTCTCAAGAAATGAAGTACAAATGGCCAAAGCATGAAAAATGCCTTAACGTCTGTGATCATCAGAGAAATCAAATCAAAACACTGAGATTCCATCTTATTCCCGTAAGAATGGCTATCATTAAGAACTCATCAAATGTTGGCAAGAATGTGGGGAAAAAAGGAGACCCACCCCCGCCCCTGCCATGGTGCCAGTGGGACTATGAATTGGTATAAACACTATGGAAATCAGTTTGAAGACTCTTCATAAAATTGAAAACAGAAATACCATTTGACCCAGGGATGCCTCTTCTGGGCACCTTTCTGACAAAGCTAAAGAAATCATATTACACATGTGACACATGCCTGCCCATATTTATAGCAGTACAACTCATAAGAGCTGTCTGTATCTTGGAGCAGGCTATATGTCTATCAATGGATGAATGAATTTAAAAGTTATATATATATATATATATATATATATATATATATATATATATATATATATGCATAATGGAGTATTACTCTCCCATAAAGATATACCTAAATCATTTGTAAGAAAATGAATAATACACCTTGAGACCAACATGCTTAGCAACATAAATCAGACACAGAATGTTAAGTATCACATGGTTTCACTTATACGAAAAACCCAAAATATAAATGGCTAAAAGAATAAAATAGAGAAGCTAGGAAATAGGGAGGCCGGTCTCACAGACAGGAAAGAGACCTGAGGATGTAGAAAGCAGGGAAGGGGTGGGGGTAGAAGAGGGAAGAGGGAAACTTAAAGATCAAAAGCAGTATGTATATATTCCAGTTCCCCAATCTGCATATATTCAATATATAATCAATGAATGAATATGTATCAATAAGTAATCAACAAATGAACATACTCTGCAAACATATAAAGATGATATAAAAATAGATCATTATGCTTTGTGCAATGAATCAGACCCAGAAGTGTAAAAAAGTGCTTTTTCTAATTTGAGTATAGGTAAATGAAAGAGTCACATGAAAGTGATGGTAAGAAACAGGGAACCGGCTTTTGTGGAGGGAGAAGCTGTGGGGAAAGTTAAAGGATGGGAAAGAGGAAGGAATTTAAAAATGATGAAGATGTGACACGTATATGCTCCAGTTTCTCAAGCTGAGTATCATAATTATGTATTGTAAATCTATAGTAGTAAAAATAATCTGGCAAAAATAAAAAATCAGTTCTCAACTTCTCATCATCCCACTGCCACGATCTAAAAATGTGCCATCTTTTGGCTGGAGGAATAGCACAGCAGTTAAAAGAGCTTGTCTAGCAAGCACAAGGCTTTAACTTCGATTCCTTAGTGCCACAAAAGCCAGGAGTGGTGGTATACACCTGTAATCCTAGCACTCGGGAGGCTGAGGCAGGAAGATTGCTGTGAGTTCGAGGCCAGTCTGGATACATAGTGAGTTCAGAACAAGCCTGAACTACAAAGTAAGATCCTGTCTCTAAATAAATAAATAAAATGTGCCACTTTGTATCATCTGCGATTGCTACTCCTAATTGGCTAGAGACCCATTTCCAGCCAACAGGTACACTCCACCTTTGACAGCTGCCGGGTATTAGTTTAGAGAAAGCAATGGACCAAAGGCCCTTCACTGCTCCTCCTTTCTGTCTAACATTAGTTCTATTAATTCTCAAAGATATTTTTCTTGAAAATGTACAATTTGTATGCCTGAATACTCAGATGCTCTGTCACAAAGCAAGTTTAAAAAAGGAGACAATAATTTGAAAAAAAGCAAGAACAAGAAAACCAAAAAACCAGATGATGTTTTAATTTCTCTAGTTTTAAAATTCAAGTCTGCGTGTAGTATAAGGAAAAAAAGCCACAGAAATGTCTAAATTTCTAGATACATTGCCCCCTTCATGTCACATTTACAGAAAGTTTAAAACATTTAGCACAGAACAGGAACAGAATGAAGCCAGCAACACAAGCTTTCAACTACTAAGAATGGTGTGACTTTAACCAAAATAAAGTTAGAACATGCAGGTGTTGAGGGACTGGACCTTTTTTAGGGATTAATAAAAATCATCCCAGTATTTAGAGTAACTTTTAAGCAAAAATTTGACAGTCTTTTAAAAAGATGAGTAATTCTTGTCTAGCTATGTAAAATTTTTCATATTTTACTAGAAGAAAACAATCTAATTTGGAACTTGTACATGTAACAAGTACATGAAACAAATGGTGGGTGGGAAAGGAGAAAGGGAAAACAGCACAGAGTGAACTGTAATAGGTAAATAACAGATTTTTTTTAAAGTAGGTATGAGGGGGGCTGGAGGAATGGCTCAGCTGTTAAAGCGCTTGAGCAAGCGCTAAGCCAAGCGCAAAGTACCCAAGTTCGATTCCCCAGCACCACATAAGCTGGGCGTGGTGGCGCATGCCTGTAATCCCAGCACTCGGGAGGCTGAGACAGGAGGATTGCCATGAGTCCAAGGCCAGCCTGGGCTCTGAAGTGAATTCAGGACCAGCCTGGAACACGGAGAGAGACCCTGTCTCAAAAAATAAATAAAATAAAGTAGGTATGAGGAATTTGAATTAATTTTTTCCTTGTACATGATAGCTAAGTGCTCTATCACTGAGCTACATGCAAGTTGAATTTCTTTATCATTAAAATACAACTGTACAGCCTATGAAATGCTTTTTAATGGTTAGAAAAGTAAACCCACGTAAATTCTCAAAATTTTCCAGCAAATGACCAAAAATTACCATTATAAGCCCTTTAATCAAATATTTATTTTCTCAAACATTACAATTTGCTATAGTTGATAAGTCTGCAGACACTTACCATGTAACACCTGACATAGCAGGTAGGTCCACACATCACGTACTCATCCAGCAGACTACAGCAGACATCAACAATGTACTTGCACATCAACAATGCTCACTGCTACCTGGACATATCAGTACAATGAGTCGTGCTGTACAGACAGCAGTAGGTTTTTTTTTTTTAACTAAGTTTTCAATAAACTGAAATTTTTTCAACTTCATACCTTGGAGTCATCAGAAGGTTATTCATTTACATATGTTATAACCTCTGGGTTATGCTAAATGTCCTCCTGTAATTACAAAATACTCACAGGCACATCATTGACTATGGTACTATACAAAATCACAACGTAAGTTTCAGAGGAAGAGATTTACTTCTTTCAAAGCAAGAAATAACCCACAGTTCAAATTTATACAAGTAGTGCCTCCTTTTAAATAAATTAAAAATAAAATGCTATCCCGCCTGTAAAATTATAAATATTTCAAGTCCATTTTACAGTATGTTAAAATGCTCATGAATGCTTTATCTCCCAGCAAACAAACAGATATTATGACACTGCAGTCAGCTGATCAAAGGGAAAAAAGTCATCACATGGGCGCATGGCAACATCTAAGATTCTCTCTTTAACATTAGAAAAACTAAACCAACCAAAGAAAAAAGATGAGAGACAAATAAATTTTACAAAAGGGCAACTACTATGATCTACGAGAATACTGAAATGTCTTCATTCACCTCAGCAGCCAAGCCGTATTTGGAATGAATATTTGTGGATAGAGACTCGGGGGATGTAACTCCTGGCACTTATGTCAAAATGACAAGGTGTGTAGAACTAATTCCTACACTGGTAAGGAACGACAGAATTTGAAACAGACTATTTAAAAACCATATACCAACATTTAGCCATAATATTCAAAGTTGGCAGATTATGATAGAGTGAAATTTTAGTAGAAACAAAACCAGAAGTTAAAACCCCATGGATACAACTTTTTTACCAATGTGAAGAAAAAACAAACATGATTGCAATATACAATATACAGTAAGAGGCTTTAACAAGAAATTATGAACAATTTAAATAACTGACCCATTCCCAACTGAGCATATAAACATGATCAGAAATAGGAGTTTTAGATCTGTGGCCTGTTCAATTATTCTTTACATTAAATATTTCCTCCATCTTGAAAATAACTGGCTTCTGAGCGGCACTGGCTCTGTCAGTGTGGGCAGCAGGAAACAGGCTTTGTAGAGACAAACTTGTTTCCAAGGCCCCACCAAGGTGATTCATTCTACCAAGTTCATAGTATCTCCAAGTCCACATGCCGAATTTCAGGATTTCGTTTCTGGAAAGAAAAGACACTACGTTTTTACTAGCAAAACAAAAATCTTTGGTTTCTGTTTATTCACTGGGATCCTGAGGATACAGTATCTGAGCTAGCTTTGCCTGTGGCACATCTACACAGATGAGGAAGACCATGGCTGGAAATAAAGAACAGAGCCACAGGGCCGATAGCCTGGAGAACCTGCACTGGCTCTGTGGCACAGCTAGGGCGAGAGCCGGAAGAATGGCGGGATCAGGAATAAGGTCGGGCAGAAAGCAGGCTGCTAAACCTCACAGGTGCTAGTTTAAGGAATGTGCCCTCAATGGCCTTATGGTTACTGAGGAGAGACAGGTAAGGAGCAGACAGTTAAAAATTCTCTGCTACTTAGTTTCAAGGTCTTGGATTTCTTTTTCTTAAGGGCATACAAAGGAAACATACTTAATTCAATTTGAAGGAATTAAACAGAGAATTATACTGTGACAACAGAAGATAGAAAACAGTATATAAAAGAAATAAGGGGCACTCAGGGGGCTGAGGCAGGACTGCCAGGAGTTGGAGGTCAGCCTGGGTATACAGTGTTCAGGATAGCCTGAACTATAGAGTGAGACCATCTCAAAACAAAAGACAAAACAAAACCCAGCAAAGAAGAAATAATGAGAAATCAGGAGAACGTAAGATATGTAAAAATATGGCATGAAATAAAAATATGCTAAAAATACTAAAAATGGTTACCTATGAGAAGCAGGGTCAGGTGAAGAGCCAAATACTTATTTCTGCTATAAGCTTCTCAGTGCTCTGACCTGATAAATCTGCATATTATTTCATAAAAATTGTAAATAAAATACACAGGGGAGAAATGCCTGTAAGTGATCCTGACAGGATTAATCATTTCTAGCTCTAAAATAATATCCTAGGACCATGTGTATATTACTTACATTAAAGGGTTTCAATTATAAAAACAAACATCTGGTATAATACTGTAGTTTTGCTCCACTTAGGGTCCTCATGTTGAATGGCTAGGGACCCCTAAAGATGAAGGTCACAATATTGCTATCAACTTATGTGAAACTATTATTTACTTGTCTCTAGAATTCTAGGTCAAATATGGAATTAAAAAAACTCCAGACAAAACATGAAACCCTTATCTAAACTAACATGACTTGAAAAATCTAGCTGTTCAAGAGAAGTTTGGCATTATTTTATCAAAGAAGTACTGTACAGTGTACTAATAAAAACATTTCAAAAATCAGAACCTAAAATATTTTTAAATCTGAGAGAAAACTAATCAAACTTATAGACTGTTCAATACAAAGCATACACATATCTCCTGAATGAATGTGTAAAGAAAATAGGATTAATGTTCTTAAAATTCAGTATTTACTGCTTAACAAGAGATTAAGAGCTAGGTGTGGTGGCACACACCTGAAATTGCTGTACCCTGGGAGGCTGAGGAAAAGTATCGCAAGTCTAAGCCCAGCTTGGGCTGTCTTAGAAGTATCACAGCAAAAACAAGGTAACCATCGACATAACAGAAACTGGCATTTGTTACACACACACATACACAAAAAAATCAGTAATTTCTATTCAACAAATGTGTTTGAATTTACTAAACTCCCAAGCAAACTGAACTATTTTACCCACAACAGGTACATTTTATTCCAACATTCATGCAGAGATAAAAACCAAGTTATGCAATTTATTAGGAACCTGCAAATACTATGGCGGACTCCCACTGAATTCATTTCCAATGGAATTATTTTATCTCAAACACAAAGAACTTCTTAGGTTGGAGAAACGTCTGTCTACACACTGATATATAGAGGTAAAAATTAAGGTTAACAGTTCAAAGAACTTCAAAATAGTAAGATATATTTCACAATTTTCTAAGTCCCATTTTAGAGTATCAGAATTAATGACTTAGTTTGTATTACCTTTTAAAATCGTCACAAAGAACTATGCATGTTCTATGCATGTTTAATTCAAAAATAGCACCTTAGTCTAATATTCCAGCATTTCTCAACAGAGATGGCTAGTAGCTATCCTGTATGGAATTATGTTAAAAAAGAAACACACTCTTGCATTCCCCAAGGAGCTTTAGCTGTCCTCTGCCCAGGGAGGCTGGTCACTAATTGACAAATTACCAACTTTTCAATAATATTTAAATCATTCATAATTAAAATTAAACTCAGAATGTGACTATAAAATACTGAACATGAGGGAATAACTAAAATGTTTAGCACCTCAACTATGAATATCTTTCCTTTGACTTAAGATTAATCGTGCTATTATTACCTTAGCTAAAGATGTTTCCACCTGAATACGTGGCTTGGCTTCCTGGTGTGACATAATTCAAACACCCTAATAATGGTGAGGTAAATGAAAACAATAAACTTGTCTGACTGCATAAGAGTGAACAAAGGTGAGAATGACCAATTTGTTGATTCTTCTTCAATGTGACTTCTGACTTACTGTTCCTCTTGAGGTGTAATGATTTATTATGTTCCTTGTCAGAGAACTAAAACCAAAGAAGCAAGTTTATTTCTTTTGTTACCTGCTCAAAAATAACCATCTCCTCAAAATTTTTATAAGACAGTGCTTCTCAAGGACCAATATTATTGGTATCTTGAGACATTTGACTATAAGTCAAAACTATTTTCATAGTAAGTAATAACTAAGATGTTACTTGCCTTTTTCCATGATGACATCCTGACATTTTTTATGATGGCATAAAAGCAATGATGGCTAAAATTGCTTGGATCTTTGTACAACTAAGGTAAATGGAACCAAACTGTACTAGTAGTCACTGGGCTCTTTTTCTGCCACATACTCAGCCATTAAAAACAAAGCCATTTTCACTTGAAATGTCTCATGAAGTAGTAAAATGGATCAATGTTATTAAATCTGAACTTCTTAAGTACACTTTAAAAAACACTGTGACACCCAGGAAGTAGGTCTAAAACACTTCTGCTCCTTATTGAAGTGTCATTTCATAAGAAAAGCACTCCTAAGTTTGCTTGCTTTGTTCTTATCAAAACACCATTTGAAATATCTGCATGTATCAGTAAACTGACATTTTCCAAAACGTCAACTCATAATGTTATAGAAACACGCATGGGCAAAAGACCTATTTAGAGTACTAAGACAAACTAATAGATTTTAATATAACAATGTATAGGTGGGGATTAATCTTATCCAAAGAAAGGTCTAGTTTTTATCTGCAAAAGGTTGGGGTAGTAGAGAGGGAAAGTGGTTTCTAGGTTCTTGAAATGTCTTAAGAGTGGCTTTGTTTGTCTAGGGATGTTGGCCACCAGATAGTCTAATAATAATGAGACTTATGATGGGGCTTTTGGTCACACAGTGGCTGTTCTACATCTAGAGAGGCTGGAGACAAAGGTCAGCCACTTGCAGTCAACCATGAAGCCCCAGTGAAATTTCTGAACATCAAGCCTCAGACGAGCTTCCTGGGTCAACGATATTCCCCCTATTGCTACATTTTACTCAGGAAAGTAATGTTATCTACCAGTCCATGAAGAAGTAATGCTATCTACCACTCCAACTGCTGCTCCGTGTCTGGAACTTTACTAGACAGACACCATGCAATGTGCTTTTCCCCTTGTAATATACCAAAACCATGGAACTGAAGACACAAATCAGTGGTAGAGCACTTGCCTAGCATGCACAAGGTCCTGGGGTGACCCTAGCATCACAAAACAACCAATACTATAAGAGCACCATCATTGTGAGAATTCTGTGAGTTCTTCTGAACAGTTAAACCTGATGGCAGTCTTGGAACACCCCGAAATTCACGATTGGTATTTAGAAGCAAGGGCAGTCTCACAGACTGTGTCCTCTAACTTTAAAAGTAGCTTATGAAAAGCTCATTGCTATGGTTTTAGATTTCTCACTGCCACTATGCTTTCAGAAGCTACCAGATTCCACACATGTCACCTTTGGGTACAGCATCAAAAGAGAATAATATTCCAATTACTGGAGAATACTCCTTCCTTTTCTTCATATTTTCCAACCAAAATGATCAGTACACACTGACTTCTGAGGCAGTTGTGGGACTCCAAAGGGCTCCAACTAAGCTAGACACAAGATTTTTGCAACAATGTAAAATAACACCACTCTCCTAACCAAATTTTATTTCCCTTTGGAAAATAATTATTTCTCATTAAGATATTATTTATATTATATATATATATTAAAAATAAACATTAAATGTCTGTTTTATGTATAATTTGGTACATAGTAGCAACTATAAATAAATAAATATTTTGGGGTTCCAATAATTTTTAAGATTGTAAAGAGTCCCAAGACCAAAATATTTGAGGAATGCTCATTTCCACTTAGGTAAGATAAAGCTTGAGAACTAAAATATCAACAATAACAAAATCACCTTATTTATTTATTGAGACAGGGTCTCACTCTATAGTCTGGGCTGGTCCTGAACTCAGTGTGTAGTCCAGACTGGCAGACTCATGGCAATCCAACTGCCTCAGCCTGGGAAGTGTTAGGACTACAGGTACATGTCACCACAGCCAGCTGATTATGTAGTACTGGCATGATTCCTAGGCCAGCATGCTAATCACTGAGCTATGCCTCTAGCCCCAACAAAATCATCTTATTTGAAGTACTTCTATAAATGTGATCAGATATCTGGGTTTTCAAAGAAAGAGAGAAGCACAGGTAGCTTTGTTTTCCTTCAATTTTCAGCACTAAAAGAGTCAGTATCAACTGAAGAAAATGTATAAACTATGTTTAAGATCACTTACAAGTATTTATACATTGCAAACAGAGTTCAAATGTCAATAAATGGCAATTCGAAAACATCAAAACTTCCTTTTTCCTCCAGTACTGTGGACTGAACACAGGACCTTTATACTAAGGTACATCCCCATCTCCTTTTTACATTTTTACTTTTGAGTCACTGTCTTGCTAGGTTGCTCAGGGTGAGTTCCAAATTGTGATCTTTTTGTTTTAGCCTCCTAGAGTACTGAGATGAAGTCTGAATTTGAACTTGTAAGTTCAAATCACAATTACCCTACATCCTTGTGTAGAACAGCCAACTTCTCAAGCAATCATTTTCTTGTCTGTAAGCACCTACCTATTATGGGGTTACTGAGAGTATATAAGCATACACATGATACCCTTAGCACATTGTGTGATGCACAGCTAGTACCCAAATAATAGCTGCCACATAAGTATTACATTACTTTTAACCAAGACATCTTACTTTCAGCTCCTTCTCAAGCCTGTCTACTTCAGCTCCTAAAGTATCAATGATATTTTCTCCATGTTTGAGCATAAAGGTCTCCAGTTCTTCAGGTGTTTTCACTTCTTGAATTTCCTATTAAAAAAAGAAGGAAAACAAAATAAAACTTTTAAAAATTCTTCAAAAATTTACAGCAAGCACCATAAAGTATAATGAAATTTAAAAAATAAACCTTTTAAGCCAGAGGTAGTGGACCACCTACTTCCAAAAAAAAAAAAAAATAAGTTCAAGAAAATTAAGTACAATGCTATAAAGAAATAGCACTACAAGATTAGAAGCAGAAGAGTATTTGTGAAATCATGTTCAAACAATTATTTTCTTGTAAAGGGAAAGAAAATTAAATCATTACTTTAGTCCATTAAATAAACAATTCCAAGTGGATTAAAGGCCTGATGGTAAAAATAAATAAAACTTTTAGAAGAAAAAAAGTGCATTTTTCTAATAGCTAAGGAAGGATTTTCGCACACAACAGAAAGCATAGAGATAAAGGACAAATGTGACATTAAATGTTCTGCAATAGGCAGAAGATATTTATATGTACACAAGTGAGGAAAGACTAGTACCTGACATATTAACAACAAAATGCTTACACCACAAAATCTGTCAGAATAATACATATTAACAAAACAACAATAACAAAAACCCCACAAGAGCAATGTAGAGAAAATTCCAAAGCCTATTAACCTATTTCAAAAAATACAAATTAAAACAAGGTATTATTTCACAACTTCCCCAAAGGGAAAAATTTCAAAGCCCTATCAAATAATCCAGTAAGAGTGTGAAACAACAGACTCTTTGATATACTGATGGCGGGAGGTGAACTGACACACTGCAACAGTATCTGTGGAACTGGAGACAAGATCAATGCACCATCGATGGCCTTTACCTACTCATTTGTTAAGTTTTTATTTATTTTACCATTTTTTTGGCCCTCCAATACACTCCCCATCCCCGCTAACTCCCACTATCACACTCATTTGGTTCTATAGAATGCTTGTGTTCTGGGTTTCCCAAACCAGAGAAACCATGCAATATTTAACATATTTAATCTTCTGCATCTCACTCACTTTACGTCAAATCGCCACTTACTAGCTCAGGTTCCCACCCCTAGAATAAACTGCAGTGGCCATATCTTGACGCCTCATCTCTGGGTTCAGCAGAGCCCTTTACTGAGGTGATTTGCCAAAAGTTCTTTTCTTCTGTATCTTATTATATCTTTGTTAAAATTCTTTACCATGGCTTCACCTACCAGTCCATGTAAGAAAATAACTATTACAATGAAATTCATAAGGATAGAAAATGTAAGAAAGAAAGAGAAGTTAAATTTCATTTTCCTCAGCTGGATACCAAAAGGGAAATGTCTGTACACTCAAAAGACATGATACATTAAACGAGCTTAAGTCTATTATCAGATTACTACATTAGATGAACGTACACTCTAAAAAATATATGTGAAAGCAGGAGAAGATGATTCAAATGTTGTAAGGACAGAATTTCAGACCTTGAAGACATGGATGAGGAAAAAACTGCTATAATTAGGCAGGACTCCAAAATTGTAAGTGAGTAAAGTAGCTGGATACAACAGATGACGGATGATTCAAAGAGAACTAATCTCAGAATTATGGATGTGGGAGAAAGAGCAGAAGACAGCACCAAAGGTCTAAAGAATTTGTTCACTGAAACCATACAAGAAAATCTAGAAAAAGAAATTAATTTTCAGATACAAGAAGCTTATAGAACACCAAATAACTGCAACCAGCAACGAGACACCACGACATATCATAATCAAAACCTCAGAAATGCAACACAAAGAGAGAATATTAAAGCAGCAAGAGAAATACAGGCATTATCTACCAAAGCAAACCCACTTAAATTACTGCAGATTTCTCAACAAAAACTTTAAAGGCTAGGAGACCCTGGAGTAAACTCTTTCAAGCTTTAAAAGAAAGTGTCAACCCAGGTTGTTGTATCCAGCAAAATTATCCCTCAAAGTTGAAGGAGAAGTAAACGTTTTTCATAACCAAGAATTCCTAAAGAAATTTGTGACCACTAGCCCAGCACGCAGAAAATACTTGAAGGAATTTTTGAGAGAGACAGAGACAAGCAGCATCAAAAAAACATGGAGGACATAGAGAAAATGTTAACAACAACAACAACAACAAAAAAAGACGGTATCCTTCTAAAATAGTATCAACTGTCTCATAAAATCTGTCAATCTTCCCCATTGTTATTACTTTTAACAGTGTATAAGTTTGAAAAACATAATAATTATAGTCAACATGGAAAACTGGTATAAAATCTTTAAAACTATGTATGCATGAAGAATGGATAGGTAGGTAAAGTGATAAACCAAATGTGGCAAAATGTTAGTAATTAGTGATGTGAGTTAGGTAATTTATGAAAGTTAAAAAAAAAATCTAAAACACCTAAGCATGCCACTCTGTTGCTTTAAGTGTAGTATATTTATAGATTTAAGTTCATTTAATGTAGCAATCTGATACAGGCCTTTACCTACTGAAATCTAGCTGTGTAATCTACATATTACTACCCTACTCTACAGAACTAGTTGTGTATGTGAACTAGCAAACCAGGTATGAGGATCAGAGCACTGTTTCTGATAGTTTAACACTGAAAGCAAGATAAATGTCTATCAACTGGAAATTTGCTATATAAACTGCAGAATATTAACAGGCTAGAATATTCTATAATAGTAATATTTAGTTGTCTAGAACCGTATCAACATGAAGGAATCTCAAAAACATGCTGTTAAGCAAATTACAGAGAAATACAGAGTATGAAAGTTTTATACCAATTTTTAAACAGTCAATGTGCAACTATAATAGGAACAAATGCTGACAAGTACAGGATCTAAATAGAAATGGCAGGGACCAAATTCAGCAAAACAGCTAATCGTAGGAATGGAAGAAGGAGACTAGGGTTAAAAAGAAAATGGAAGCTTAAATTATTTTTGTCATGGTTTATTACCTTTTTTAAAGATATTAATCAAACAAACATAGGTGAGCATTCCTAACTTGAAAACCCAAAATGCTCTGAAATTCACAGTTTTTTAAGCACTGATAACACTAAAAAAAGGTATTTTGGATTATCAAAAGCCATAAACTACGCAAATATTCAAAAGTCCAAACTCTAAAATCTGAAACATTTTTGGACCTAATCATTTCCTGTAAGAGACACTTCACCTGCAGAGTAAAATGTTAAAGATTTTACAAATGCAAATAGTACTGTCTTTGCAGTTCATCACATCATCTTCAGTACATATATTTATATTCTCTTTTAAACTATAGTGATCTCCCCCTCTCTGTGGGGATATGTTACAAGACCCCAGTGGATAGATAGCAGAAACTAAAGGTAGTACAGAGCCTTATATATTCTATTTTCCCTACATATATACATACATATGATAGTTTAATTTATAATTTAGGCATAGTAAGAGATTAACAGCAGTAACGAAACAACCGTCACTATTTTCTATAACAGAAGTTACAAGACTGGTGTCTCTTTCTTTCTCTTAACTGCTACTGGGTAGGTTAGAACCTAAGCATGGATTTGTCAGGCAAAGAGAGAACTTAAGTCTGCGGCATTGCCCAAGACTCCATCATACTACTCAGAATGGCAAACAAACGGAAGCTTCTGAATTATTTCTAGAATTTTCCGTTGGTATTTATGGACTACAATTGATGAAGATAACTGAAACACAGAAATTCAAACTGTAGATGACAGTCTCTTTATATTTTCTTTTCCACCTCCTCCCCGCCCCACCACAGTACTGGAATTGAACTCAGGGCCTGTCTACTGTTCTCAGCCCTTTTGAGGTACAGTCTCCCTGAGTTGCTAAATTGGCCAAGCTGAGCTTGACCTTGTGATCTTCCTCAGCCTTCCAGAATACTGAGATTACAGGCATGTGTGCCACCACACTTGGATCAGGAACTGTCAAATTCTTAACAAAAAAAGCACAGATTTTAGAGTCAAAGAAAACTAAATTCATATACTAGGCAGGTTATTTAATCTCTTTGCCTTAATTTGCCTGTGGGTAAACTGAAACTGTCACTTCTGTACTTCACAGGGCTGTTGAGAGTAAAACAGGTACAATGTTCTGCACATACAAGCATGAACAAATTATTAAATTTGCTCTTCTGTTTTCTCTAACCCACTCTACAGTTCCTAAAAGGTTCTTTGTTAAATTCTGGAAGCTAAGATATTGACAGCTGAAATAATAGTAAGATGAAAGAAAAACTCTTAAAAATAATTCTTCCAACTACTGTCTGCGTAAGAAAATAATAAACACATAAACTTACTTGTAGCATTTGGTCAAAGTCTTGTTTTTCCAAATAGGATCTTGTAACAACTCGTCCATCGAAATCTACTTCTGCTTTAAATCTTACTTTACCTAATCCCAGATCTGTGGCTTTAACATCATGAATTGCCCTGCAATAAATACAAATTTATATATTCATAAATATATACAAATCTACTCCACAGGCACAAAGCCTAGAATGCTTATTCTTTTAGCTCTATTAATGATGCACATAACCAAAGATGCCTTAAAAACATAAAGCGTTACCTGTCATTTTCTAAGATTCACTCTCTACTTAGATTTTCATATATAATGTGTTGTAGTTTGGATGTGGAGTGTCCCCCAGAGCCTCATGTATTTGGCTGCTGAGAGGTGGGGCCTGATCACAGGGGCAGAACACTAGGGCTTGGCCCAGAAGAGGCAGATCACCTGGGCAGTGTCTGGAAGGGTAGGTCTGCCCTTTGTCCCGACTCGGCTCCCATGTGCCATGCTGTGAAGAGCTCTCCTGCTGCACCCTAACCATGTGTGCTCGCCATTGCTGGCCACCCACGTATATGGACTGTGTCCTACTGAGTTAGTTGTGGCTATCATAGATACTGTCACAGCAAAAAGAAATGGCTAAGATACAAATTGGTGCCAGAGAAGCAGGGGTGTTGCTTTGCCTGACCACGTGGTTTAGAAGCCTTGAAACCGGTTTGCAGGAGGGGTTTGGAAAGGTTTGAAGATGTGGGCTAGAGGGGTCTAAAAATGCTCTTAAGCCAAACCTGTCGGGAGATTCTGTTCGGAGCTCAGAAGAGCAGACTGCTGACAGAAGTGTATTTTCTTTTATCACTCATTTCTCTTTTACTTCTTTATACTTTAGTCTTTACATACTAGAGAAATTATGCAATACTTAACATATTTTACATGTCTGATTCATGTAAATAACCGTGATGACCTTAAGGTGACTCCATTTTCCAATAAGTGACTTAAGTTTATCTTTCTTTATGGTGGAGTAGTTAGTATTCCACTGTGTGAATACATACGTCCACTCATTCATTGACGGATATCTTGGCTGCTTTCAAGATTTAGCCATTATTAGTTGTGCTGCTACAAACTTAAGTATGGATGCATCACTGCTGTATGGTGTCTATAATTCTTTTGGGAAGATAGCCAGAACAGAGGTATTTATTTTCTGTTTTTTGAACAATCTCCATACTGATTTCTATAGTGGTTGTACCAGTTTACAGGTTTACAGTCTCCCCAACAATGTAGAAGAGCTCCTTTTACTCCATAACCTTGCTGACATTTTTTTTTTTTTTGAGGTTTTGATATAAGCTATTCTTACTGGAGTACAACGGACCCTTTGTGTTTTCTGATTTGCATTTCTCTAATGGCTAAGGATGCTGAACACTTTCATGTGTTTACTGGTCATTTGGATTTCTTCTAAAAACACTATTCATTTCAGCTGCCCATTTTTTGGATTGGGTCTATTTTGTGAAGTCTAATTTTTCAGTTCTTCACATATTTCAGGTAGTGGTCCTCTGTCAGAGGAGTAGCTGGTAAAATTTTTTTCCCCATTCTGGTAGTTATTTCTTCTCCCTGTTGTTGTCTTTGAAGTGCAGAAGCCTTTCAGATGGATATAAAGTCCTTGCCTACATCTGTGTCCTCAAGGGTTTTGCCTATTTTATCCTCCAGCAGTGTTTCCACTTTACTATCTAGGTCTTTTATCCATTTGGATTTGAGTTTGTTAGCTGTGGGTATAGTGGCCTCATTCTTTTGCATGTGTATGACCAGTTTCCCCATCACTGTTTGCTGTGGTTACTGCGATGCTGCCTGCTTCTGTCTTGGTGCTGAGGACGGCTGTGACTATTCTGGGACTCTTCTTATTATTCCATGTATGTCTTGGAACACTTTTTTCTACAACTGTGAAAACGTTTGGTGTCTGGATTGGAACTGCACTGAAATTATCGCTTTTGGTAATACAGCCATTTATTTATTTATTTGAGGCAGAGTCTTGCTCTGTAGTCCATGCTCATCCTGAACTATGTAGTCCAGGCTGGCCTTGAACTCATGGTAATACTCCTGTCTTACTTTCCTGAGTACTGGCATCACAGGCATGTGCAACAACACCCAGTTTATGTGGTACTGGGGAATCCAGCTGGCCTTGGGCTTGCTAGGCAACCGCTCTGACCCCTGGGCTGTACCCCAGCCCCAGTAGGGCTATTTTGCCGATACTCATTCTCCCTATCCAGGAACAGTGGATGTCCTTCCATTTTCTAATGTCATCTTCAATTTCTTTTTTAAAGTACTATAGTTTTCATTATAGAGGTCCTTCACTTTCTTGGTTAGGTTGATCCTTATTTAATTTTTGTGAGGCTACTGCAAATGGGATTCCTTTTCTGATCTCTTTCTCTGTCTTTTCATAGTTGCTATACAGAAATGTTACTGATATTTTTGTGTATTTATTTATAACCTGCAACTTGGCTACATTTGTTTATCAGTTCTAAGAGTCTTCTGGTGGAGTTTTTGGGGTCTCCTAGGTAAAGAATCATGACAACTGCAAATAAGGATAGTTTGACTTCTTCCTATCCTATGCATATTTCCTTTATCTCATTCTCTTGCCTTATTGCTCAGGTTAAGGTTTTGAGTACTATATTGAACAGGAGAGGTGAGAGTTTCTTGTTTCTAATTTCAGAGGAAATGCTTTTAGTTGTTCCCCATTTAAGATGATTCTGGCAGTAGGGCTGCCATAAATGGCTTCTATTAGTTTGAGGTAAGGTCCTTCTATACCTATTTTCATTAGAACTTTTATTATGAATGTATGTACGATTTTGCCATAGGCTTTCTTGGCGTTGAGATAATTATGTGATTTTTATACTTAATTATGACTATGTGGTTTATTAACTGATATGCTGAACTATTCTTGCATCTCTGGGATGAAGCCAATGTGGTCATATTTTTAATTGCTACATTCATTTGCAAGTATCTTACTGATAATTTTTGCACCTGTATTTGCTAAGGGAATTTGGCCTATAGTTTTTTTTTGTTGTTGTTAAGTCTTTATCTAGTTTTAGACTTAGGGTAATACTAGTTTTAAGGAAGGAGTCTGCAAGTGTTCATTCTCCTTCAATTTCACAAAAAAGTTTGAGAAGCACAGGCATTAGTGCTTTACTGAAGTCTTGATAAAATTTTGCAATGAATCCATCAGATCCTAAGCTTTTCTTCAGTAAAGACTTTATTACTTCTTCAATTTCCCTGGTTATTGGTCTAGACAGGGATTTTTAAAATATGTATCTTCTTGGTTCAACTTTGGTAACTCATTTGTGTCTAGGAATTTATTCCTTTTTTCTAGGTTCTCAGCTTTATTGGAATATTAACTTCTCAAAATAATTTCT
Organism: Ctenodactylus gundi; assembly: GCA_004027205.1. Classification (NCBI taxonomy): domain Eukaryota; kingdom Metazoa; phylum Chordata; class Mammalia; order Rodentia; family Ctenodactylidae; genus Ctenodactylus; species Ctenodactylus gundi. The sequence continues at coordinate 25,684 of PVKB01000442.1, forward strand.
TATAATCCTCTGAATTTCAAAAAATCTCTGTGATTTTAACTTTTTCATTTCTAAATGGATTGATGTATGCTGTTTCTTTTGGAGACTGTCAATCTTAATTACCCTTTTGAAGAATAAACTCTTTGATCCACTGATCTTTGTCTCTCTACTTATTAATTTCTGCTCTGATCTTTCTAATTCTTAACTTCTACTGTTTGGGGATTTGAATTCTTCTAAGTTGCATCCTTAGATGATTTATTTGGGATTGCTCTCTTTTTTAAACATGTGCATTTAGATTTGTAAGTCTCTCTCGTAGTACTGTTTTCATTGTGTCCCATAGATTCTGGTATGATGTGCTTCTATTGTCATTTGATTCTAGGAAGTTTCTGCTTTCTTCTTATTTTAGTTCTGTGATCCATGGCTTGTTCTATAATGTACTATTTAATTTCCATGTATTGCTATAGCTTCTTTTGCTTTTTCAAATTTCATTCCAATATGATCTAAGTGTATGTAGGGAAGTATTTCAACTTTTTTGTATATATTTAAGCTTTTTTAGGACCAAGGATATGGTCTATTTTGAAAAAAGTCCCATGGGCTTTTGAGAAACTTGTATTTTGTTGGTTATGGATGAAAATACTCTGTAGATTATCTGTTCAGTCCATGTGTCCCATTGTGTGGTTTAGCTCTGCTATTTCTTTGTTGACTTTTTGTCTGGCTGACCTATTTGTGACAGTGGGATACTGAAGTCTCTTACTATGATTGTATTAGGGTCTACTTGACCTTTCATATTCAGTGATTTTTTAATGCACATTCTCACATTTATTGCTGTGATTTTTTTTTTTTTTTTGAGACAGGGTCTCGCTCTGAGGTCCAGCTGGTACTGAACTCACTATGTAGCATGGGCTGGCCTCGAACTCGTGACAATACCCCTACTTCACTTCTACCTCAAGTGTTACAGGCATGTGCCACTATGCTGGGGAATTGAACCCAGGGCCTTGTGCTGCAAGCACTTTAACTGCTGAGCTATGCTCCTAGCCCCTCTCACTTTTATGTACAAACTAAAAAGGTTGACCTCATAGAACTAGAGGATAGAATAGCAATTACTAGAAGATGGTAAGAGGAAGAGGGAAGGGAGGAATATAAAGAGGATATTGAAAGGGTAGAGTGCAGGGACATATCTATGGTTGTCAACTATTAATTGTACATTTCAAAATAGAAAAGGACTGGGGATGTAGCTCTGTGGCAGTGCAGCTGTTTCTTCAGCACACTCATTTTAACTTAGAAGTGTATTATTTCTCAAATATTTGTGAGTTTATTACGTTTCTATTACTGATTTCTTACTCTATTGTGACAAGAGAATATATTTCATATTATTTCTATCATTTTGAAGTTACTGGGTTTTATGGCTTAGCATACAGTCTATGTTGAATATTACACATATACTTCAAAAGAAAATCTACTTTATGTAGTGTTTTGTAGTATTTACTAGGTTTACATTTGTTGCCCACAAGTCACAATTCACTCATATGGAAACACAGACTGAAATCACCCATGGGTTCAATTCCTTAGCACCCCATAAAGGTTAGCTGGGCATGTAGCACACACCTAAAATCCCAGAACTATGGAGGCTGAACATTACTCCCATAATTCCAGAACAGAACAACTGCTATGAGTTCAAGGCCACCAGGGGCTACACAGTGAGGTCAGCCTGGACTAAAGAGCAAGATTACAAACAAACAAACAAACAAACAAACAAACAAACAAGTGAAAGAACAGCCAGTAAAAAAAAGCCACTGAATGTTCTTAATCCAAAGAAACAATGAAGTGATGGACAGATCAATTATCCTGATCTTATCATTATACATTTTATACATGTAATATCATACTGTATCCCATAAACGTGTATGTCAAAAATAAAAATACATTAAAAATTAATTTTAAAAACTGAAAAAGGGGAAAATACTTTGAGATAAGTAAAAATGATGCAACATAAATTTTGGGGAGAGAAAGTACTTAAAAATTTTGTCTATGAATGTTTTATTAAAAAAGCAATCTAGCAAATTAAAAACCTGGCCTATGAGTGCTGATACTCCTACTACTTGGGAGGTGGAGATAGGACCTTCACTTAAGCCCATGAGTTAAAGACCAGTCTGGGTAGCATTGCAAAGCCTATTGCAAAAAATAAAATCCAAAACAATAAAAAAAACTATCATCTCAAGACACAGGAAAAAAGATAAGCAATCTAAAGATAAAGCAATCATTAGAAAGAAAATACTGACGATTAAAGCAAAAATCTAAGAAAAAAGAATAGAGGACAATAGAGAAAAATCTATTACATCAAAAGCTGGTTCTAAACAAAACTATCTCTAGTATTTTTAGATGGCCAAAATAGAAGACTCAAATTAATATAATTAGCAGTGAAAGATGAGACACTATTACTCTCAAGAAACAAAAAGGATTTCAAAAGACTACTACTAATAGTTATATAACAAATTAGATATTTTAAAAGAAGTAACAGATGAAGCCGACTCAACTACCAAAACTGACAGAATAAGAAAACAGTCTGAACTAGTCTCTAACAGATGACAGAATTAGTAAGCAACTACCCACCCATATAGAAAAACCCATCTACAGATGGCTTCACTGCTAAATTCTACTAGATACTTAGAAATGAACATCATTTCTTCCCAAGCTCTTTCAAAAAACTAAATGGAATACTTCCCAACTTATTCTGTGAGGCCAATATTATGGGAAGGATATAAATATGGTTTTATCTCACATTAAGTCACAAAGCCTGGTTTTAAGAATGTCTGACTTCTAATTTTGGTGCAATCAAGTGATTACTTCTCAAGATTAAACATAGAGGGTCATGTGTGATGTTGCATGTTTTTATTCCCAACACTCTAGAAGGCTGAGGCAGGAGGACTGCAAGTTCAAACCTAGCATGGGTTACTTAGCGATTTGACAAGACCTGGTCTTAAAAATTTTTAAAAAGCCCTCAACTTCATTGTAAACCTTAAATCTTGCACTAATACATATCAATAAAATGGGGGAAAAATTTTTTTAAAAAGGGGCTGGGAAATACAACTTAATGTGAAGGCCCTAGGTTTAATCCCCAGTACTAGAGAAAAAATGAAAAGATTAAACATATTGGCTATAAAATGTAAATCTACTAATTATTAATATGTTCTACTAATTTAGACATACAAGTCACTTTTAAAAGTATAGCTTAGAGATTTCAGCTGTAACATGGAAATAAAATACCACTGTAGTTTGTACCCACAAAACTCATGCTGAACCTTAATTCCTCAATGCAGCTGAACTGAGGCTGAGTGGAAGTGTCTGGGTCATGGGGGTGGGAACCTTTAAGAGATTAATGTCATCTTCCAGTGAGTGACTTCTTACTCTCATGGGACTTCGTCAGTTGCCACAGGGGTGGCTGTCACAATGCAAAGTTATCTCTGTTTTGTTTCTTCCATATGCACTTGTCTGCCATTCCACTTTCCACCCCACTTAAAGTGGCACGAGGTCCTCTCCAGATGTGGACTCTTGATCACAAACTTCTTTGCCTCCAGAACCATGAGCTAATAGAAATCTTTTCTTTATGAACTGCCAAGACTCAGGTATTCTACTGTAGCAACAGAAAGGAAACTAAGACAAATACCTTCTTAAAGACTGGAATAATAAATTATATATGTGTAATAAATTAATATGTATACTACAATCAAATGTAATACATGTATTTAGTAGATTAGTAGATTTTTAAAAAAAAATTGTATCTCTAGATAGCAAACTTAGGGCCTTATACATACTAAGCAAGTGTTCTATGACTAAGCTCTTAAGTTTTCAGTTCCTTTAGCCTTATACAATTTAGAAGACAGCTCAGTGGCAGAGCATATGCCTAACATGTGAGGTCTTAGGTTCAATACCCAGGACTGGAAAAAGAGATCAACAGTATCAGAAAAAAAGTTTAAATAACCAGAAGTCTATTTTCAAAAGAAATGTAAGTTACACTCACTTTGGTAATCATTTCCTCATGAATAATTTTTTTTTACATTTCACATATTCAATTTATAACTACAATACAAAAATAGGATATGTATGTGTGTGTGTATATACATACACACACACACACACACACACACACACACACACACACACACACACACACATACATATAATAGTTCAATATTAATGGTTCTACATTAAGGAGAGAACAACTCTGCCAACTTCTGTTTCCATTATATTATCTGATTATGCCTTATTCTAAAATAAAGGATAAACCAAATATACAAGGAAGCTTAAAAGGAGGACCTTCCAAAATTACTTGCTTCCTTCCAAAATAGCAATTCTCAAAAGTAGTACATTACAAAGTTCCAAAGGTTATGGATCCAAAACTTGCTCTGGAAGCAAAGGCCCAGTGTGCCTGTTTTTTATAACTCTCTCTCTCTCTCTCTCTCTCTCTCTCTCTCTCTCTCTCTCTCTCTCTCTTTGTCTGTCTGTCTCTCTCTCTCTGTCTGTCTCTCTCGCTCTCGCTCTCTTGCTCTCTCACTCTCTCTCTCTTGCTCTCGCTCTCTTTCAGAGTCTTGCTCTGCAGCTCAAGCTGGACCTGAACTCATTATGTAGTTCAGGCTGGCATGGCACCCAAGGCAATCCTCCTGCCTCAGTCTCCTGAGTGCTGAGATTATAATAATATTTCCTTACAGCCCTAAAAACACCACAAGAATAAGGCTGACCTTACTGATGGGTCGTTCTCCAGGAGTTCAGTCAGCCGCTGTACTTGTTCTGGTTGGATGGACCGCCCTAAGAGTGCTTCTGTGTTAGTGTAGATGAGGAATGCTGAGACCACACCTAGTAAGGTGCCCACTCCCAAAGACCCGAGGCTGTCATATAATGGATTGCCTGAATAGAGCACAAAGAAACTCAATGAATAAGCAGACTAATGATTTCAATAAGCCTTAGAAAGCAAACAATAAGAATTAATGAATCAGGGGTTTTGAAATTCATTCCTAAACTCCTGAGTTATCTCTTTTAATGATTCTTAATAGGTTTACTATACTTCAAGATATGGATGGGGGTATAATTTGTTTCATATTATGAAGAGCACTATGTAACCTGATTATTTGAAATCTGTTTCTTGCATCCTGTTGCGAGGTAGGTGAGGATTCATAACATTTTCAGATTAAAAACACTACACACAATAACGTAATGAAGAATCAACTTTAAACACACAACAGCACATTCTCTACCACTGGTTGGCAAAATAATTTTGAAATCAAAAACTGAAAGAAATAACTATTTTTGTGTCTTATTACTACGAATATATACTGTAAGACAGCTGAGCTCCACAGAAGATGATATAGTGAGCCTTTTCTTTTTTCTGTCTAGTACCATCCTAGATACAAAGAAGTTAATTCACTACATGGAAGGGATGCCTTAAGGTGGTGCTTCCTGCACTGTGGGGCCTAAGCAGGAGCTTCACCGTCACTTGTGAATCTGACAGACATGCAAATATTCAGGCCTCATCACAGCCCTTCTGAACAAAAAATTATGAAGGCTAGGTTCAGCATTCTAGTTCCCCAAACTCTAGGTCTAGATTCTGATTCCAAACTGTGATTTGGGTTTTTAGAGTGTAATTCTAAGAACCAACAAAAAAGGCTTATTTACCATTGGTAAGTATACAGGTAATAGGTATATTACAGACACCAACTAATACTATATTGTAAATCTTTGTAGGTTTTACATACATAGCTCTTATGGAGATCTTTTTCTTTCAGAGACGAGATGTCATATTATACAACTCTTAATGCTTGATAAGATCTAAATTTATTTTACTAAAACTCTCAATTTACATATTAATTTTATTAACATGTAAAACTATAACACTAAAAACTCATTTATTTCTACTGTCTGATCTACTTGTAAAGCATAATCAATACAAAGCTTGAAAGTTAAAAACTAAACACTGGCTTTAGAGACTCAATTTTGAAGGACAATTATGTCCAACAAGGGTTCTAAAACTGTAAGGTCAACCAGAAAAACAACCGATAATTTGAAAATTATTTCAGATCACACTTTTACATAGCAGAATGCTGCACTGATCTTAAAAGATGTGTTCAAAATGAGAAAGAACTATTAGTATCTCAGACTGTTCGAAGAACTATTGCAGATCTGTATGAACCCATTACCTAAATTGTTTTAAATATGCAAGAACAAACAGGGAATAACAAAAGAAGTACTTTCTTAAAGACTGAGAGAGTAATATATGTGTAATATTTATTAGTATATATAATACACATCAACTGTGTGTGTGTGTGTGTGTTGTGTGTGTGTGTGTGTGTGTGTGTGTGTGTCTTATATTTAGATTTTTAAAAAACTGTAGCACTGGATATCAAACTCAGGGCCGTGTACATACCAGGTAAGTATTTTATTACTAAGCTCTTAAATAGCCCAGGCTGGCCTCCAACTCACAGCAATCCTCCAGCCTCAGCCTCCTACGTGCTGATTACAGGTATGCGCCACCGTGCCCGAAAGGGTTTAAGTTCTCTCTCATGTTGTCTTAGTCAACTTGGAAAGCTACTGGAGAAACTATTATCTGTATCTTCATAGGTAAAAATTGTAAGTTCAGTGTGACTGAAAAAATGTAAGTCACAGCTGGAAAGTTTTAAGAGTATCACAAAAATCTCCTACTAATACCCTTCCATATTTCAAAGGTAGAGAAATTTCTAATTCAGAAAAATCTGAAACTACTTATACTAATAAGCGACCAGTATACAGTTATTTAATAATCTATTAGTTTAAAACTATTTAATGATGTAAGAAAACATTTCCCATCTTGGGAAAGTTAGTACAACATATCTCCTATAATTGATAAAATACTTACCTGTTACAGAAGTAAGGCCCATGCAGGTGGCCGCTATGATCACTCCTAACACTGCTGCAGTGTCCTCCAACAATATAACATTGGTACTAGGATCCCGACTTTCCATCACTGAATCACGGGAGTGTGGTAGGCGTGGGGAGTAAGAGAAGAAAATCTTGGAAATCTGAATTTGACCCTATCAGAGCACATTTTAGTAATCCATTCAAACCCAAACTATATATTTATATTGAAAAGTATTACAGATTCTAAATTTTAAAACCCTCTTTGATATAAACAAAATTTCTTGGCTAAAATATCAACATTGACTGATACATAAAGTCTAATCACTTTCTCATGTTATTGTAAGCATACATAGAAATACTATAGCTCACTAGTCAAATCCTAATCCAAATGGAAAGTATCCATATGCTCAAACTGCACTACATGTTTCCTTTTAAAAAAGGATTAACTTATTCATAAGAGCCACATGAAGACGACACTGAGATATATATTTTGTATGCATCTATTAGAAACAAAGCAATAATATTATATCATTTTAAGCAAATACTAGAAGGGAAATTAATATCTGATTTCTAAAATACATACCATACTTATAAAATGACATTCCTTTGGCCTGGGCACTCCTTCGAAGTTCATTTATGGCAACAAGAAGTGTTGCTGAAAGAAAAGCATTCCAATCAGCAAGAAAGAAATTTCATGTCTTCAAACTTTAAGAGGGCATCTCAAAAGACAATACACATAATACTTTAATGTCAGATAGTAATAAAAAATATTCTGTGTTAACTCTCATTATCAACATGTCAATTAATCATAATAAAATGAATTCCTCATTTCTAAACCATAATAAAATTTATATAAAAGCAGCTTTAATTTATTTAACAGCCACTATTTGGCAGGCAGCACTGCAATGACCACAATCACTTCTGATCTTTCCAACCTTTTGAGGCACGTGCTAGTGTGTTAGTGTAGATGAGGAATGCTCAGTGTGTTATTACCATTTCACACTCTATCAAAAATGAAGAGTCTATAAATATACAGAAGTATGTCCTGTCAATTAAAAAAGTATACTAATTTTAAAAATAGGTGACAAAATACCATACATAGAAATGGTACTTCATTTCTATGTATGTATGAAGACAGCAGAGAATTAGGCAGTTTCACAATTTGGAAACATTCTTACGGCAAGAGACTGCCTTCTTTTTGTGAACACTACTAACATGTGGCTTCAAAACACTCAGCTCAGTCATATACTTAACTTCCAATGTACTGAATATCATACTGTACTTAGAACAGAATATACTCATTCATTATAGAAACAACCATAAAATACAAAGATTTTCCTCTTAAAAAGTAAATGAAGATGAAATTCCTGTTCCAGTTTCATTAATCAATACAATTTAGTAAGTGGTATACCATACTGCTGAATAATAGTACTAAGCTGAGAACAAGGAGATACTTTGCAACAGTACTTACCTCCTTCAGATACCAGTGATCCTGCTAAAATACAGTATGCCTACAAAATATTAAAATAAAGCACAAATATATCACTAAAGAATCACAATTATTCATGTATAAAATTTACGTTTAAGACAGATAAATTCGAATTCAAACTATATGATAAGGATCTTGATGGAAACTTCTCAAATGAGGATGAGATGTGAACACAAACACTGGAGATCTGGAAACGTGAACATCAGACGTGGTTAACATCCATATCCAAGTGGAAGTAACTTCCAGATTTTGTTTGGATGTCCAGTATAAAAAGAATTCTGACTCAAGAAACTATAAATAGTATTTAAATATTTCTCATCATCACTTCCTTGCAGTCTCAGGACACTCATCAATTAAAAAAAGATGGCAAAAGAAATTTTAGTCCAAAACATACAGGAGTTAACCTAGAAACATACTTTTATTTAAAATTTTAATAAAATTCAACTAAGTATCTTTAGAATTTTCTACATATCTTTTTTTGGACCCTGTGCCTTCCAACAGGAAAATTATAAGCCAAATTCAACATCTTGTAATTCTGTTATGGAAACTTACGTCTTCCAAGAATAAGTGATGCGACTGGGTACACAAAACTGACGCAACTGGAAGGCTTTCCAGGCTCCGCTATAAGTGCTCTCCACAGACTCCTACTACAAACGTAAAGTAATTGCTGCTACTATAATTAAAATAGTAGCTAAACTTCCCAAAGACTCTTTATAATCCTGCCACTTGATGACTTCATACATTTATCATCCAATAAAAGGAGACAGCACACATCAAAGCCAAGGATTCAAAAATCATACCTAATAAATATAAACCGTCTAATGGTATGCTGAATCTATTATTCATCTAACAAAGGACCACAGCTGAATGGTACTCTATTCAGTTGCTGTGAGACATGAGAGCTGCTAAGGCTTTAAAACTTGCAGAGAACTGAAATACTAACAAAGCTCTAACTTCAGCGGCTCACTTGCCTCTGAAAAGTAATACTGTACAAATCAGATGAAAGCGAGGACAATGAGGGGCTGCATCAACAAAGTGGCCACCCGTTTTCAGAATGGAGGAGATATACATTTACTCATTTTAGTTACATGAAATATACGATAGTAAGAAACTGGCCAATAAAAAACTATAGGAAAGCATTCAATAGTAAATGTGAATAAACCTAGTTAAATAGACTGGTTTTTGAAGAGGTTTGTTATGGTATAACATGATGTTAAAATGAGGCTCTGTCCTGTGCCCTGACCCAAACAGATTACAAGTAAATAAAGTATCACACCATCTGTCAAAGTTTGCACAAGTGGCCCCGGCCTGTGTCTCTACACACTAGACTCTGCTCTAGCTCTATACCTATTAGAACATTTTAGAATTTGTGGAAGTTAAGAACGTCAAAAGTGAAGATTTCTTTGGTGAAAGCTGTTAAGCTGTTGAGATCACTCACAAAGCTTGATATGTGCCAAGAGCTTATGGTCACACTCAACTATCCCAGATGTCCCCTGAACAATCAAGTAGGCAAGGCTATTAACTGATACTGACTCTGTCAGCATAGCACACAAGTTGGGAAAAAATTACGTTCCCACAAAAGGTACATCAAAAGATGTCTAATACATACGACACAGACATAGGTACCTGAGTAGGAGTCTCAAAAGAGAGCAACTGCTCACAAAGCTTTCTTGTCAAATGCAGGGCAACCTCAAATATGTATGGAACTATAGTATGAAATGCAAAAACTGTCAGGGCATACTACATGACCAGTTTGTGATTCGCAAGAGATCTAGTCTGAATAGACAAGTAGCATAATCTCTAAGAATTGCCCACGAAAGGATACGGCACATTAGGCCAGAGAAAACCAATGCAAAGTCCCACTGTGACATCAGTACTTTGTCCTGTGTCCTACCCTTGGGTACTGCCTACATCGCAGAACGGAAAAGTGGAGACAACAACCAAGGGTGGGCAACAAAGGGGGCAGCCACCTCCTGCCTTCTTCCCACCCACTTACTGCAGGGCTGCTACCTGAAGGAGGTTTTGGATGTGGAAGCAGATGCCTTAATTTTAAATGCAGGTTCCAATTTATGACTAATAACAAGCAAACAGATATTTTAATTACTGTGATTATTCTTGGGACTAAACCTGAATAGAAAAGTCTCTTCTTTGACAGTGTCTGAAGAAATTAACAGAACTGCCCAAAATTTTAATCAAGGAAGCTGGACTTAATAATTGTACCTTTTGGGCTGAAGGAATGGCTCAATGGTTAAAGCATTTGCCGAGCAAGCGCTACGTCAAGTGCTAAGTACTGGAGTTCGATTCTCCAGCACCTCATAAACTGGGTATGGTGGTGCACACCTGTAATCTCAGCACTCGGGAGGCTGAGGCAGAGGGATTGTCTTGAGTCCATGGCCAGCTTGGGCTCCACAGTGAGTTCAGGACCAACCAGCCTGGACTACAGAGCGAGACCCTGTCTCAAACAACAACAACAACAACAACAAAATTGTACTGTTAAAGATTTTCCTGATCAATATCATTGAATTATATGGATTCAGAGGTCATGTCCAGTCATGTTCTAAAAAACCTAACCACATATACATAAACCTGTATTAGGTAGTTAAGAGGTTTATTAATCCTGTCCTTTCATATATTTTATAGTTTAAATCTAAAATATTCCCCAAAGTTTTATGTGTTCAAAGGTGGGGCTCTTAGAAGATGGTTGATTCATGACGGAGCTAACTTCCTTAGTGACTCAACCAATTGACAAGTTTATACCTGAATGGGCTGTTAAGACACGGGCCTCACTTGGAGAAAGTAGGTCAGTGGGAGGCAGATCTTGTCCCCAGGCCCTTCCTCGTGTGCTGGCTCTTCTGGCTTTCTCTCTCTGCTTCCCAGCCAGGAACTGAGTAGCCTCCTCTGCCATGCCCTTCTGCCATGTTTCTGTCTTGGAGCCAGCTGACTATGGACTAAAACCTCTAAAAGCATATGAGCCAAAATAAGCTATCCTCTTTCAAGGTGAGTATGTCAGGAATTCTGATCTACAATGAAAAGCAATGAACTAATAAAACAAAGGCATTCTACTATGCTCAATTACTGTCATTACTTCAAAGCAGAAGGAAAGAAAAAAATTACCCATAGAAGGGATTCCATTGGTTGAGGATGAAGCAGTCCCATGATTCCATGGTACCAAGAGAGTCCTGCACCCATCATAAAAATACCAACACCACTAATTAGTGAAGAAATATAGCGCATATTTGAAAATCCGTACCTGAAATTTTAAAAAAGATAATATAATTTGCAAAAATAAAAATAGTTTCCTTACAAAGTATGTGCTTAAGAGATTGATGAAAAGTATCTTTTAAATCAGGTATTTTGTAATCCCTTTTCCATAGGGCCTATTTGGATTTACTTAATTATTATTATTACATTCCATGTTATATTGACAAAATGTCATTTAAAAATAGATTTAAGTGTTTAATAAATAGAATAACATTTAAGTTTCCTTGTAATGCAGCTTCTAAATGAGTATTCTGGTCATGTGTCATAGTCAAACTATGATTTATATTATTTATAATTTGATGCTTAATACTTAACAATTAGCACATATAATTTGTTGCTGATTTTGAAGAGCTTAGCAAATAGCAACTGTGAACCACTGCTCCTGGGTCCCAGTGCCCAGGCACATAACTTGTCCATGAACCTTGATTTTCATTAAACATAGTTTTAAGAAACAAAACAAAAACAAAAATAAAACTACTACTACTAAAATGAACAGCTTCAATTTTCTGAGTATTTTCAGATTATTTTTTAATCTGTTTTTCTAAGGATCTCTGGCCAAAATGTACATAATTTGTATTATTATAAATACCAATACAATACTGTAAGAGGAATTAAATATATGTCATCTGATAGAAAAAAATGATCACTCATTCATGAAAATAATTCTAAGGAAATTTTTTCCCAAAGTTAAACTTTATTGCACCTGTCCGGCATATAAATTAAACAAGAATTCTCCTTTCTTTGAAAAAATTTTTTTGAAAAGATGTGATCTTGCCATAGGAGAATTCATGTGACAGTGTTTTAGTGGTTTGGTTTAGAAAAATGTACTTTTCTGCTAAACCTCAAAGTAATATTACATTAAAGTAAATTAAGACCTAAATTAAATGTCATTATTTTCATTTTAGATGTTTTCAAGGAATTAGCAGGTACTTTTGAATTGTTTTATCATATTGATCTGCACTGTCTAATAAGCTAAGTCACAAATCACATTTAGCTACTTAACTTTATATTAATTAAAACTAAAATTTGTAATGTACTCAGCTATAATGACTACCATATTGGATATACACAGAATACTTCTACTATTGAAGAAAATTGTATTGGGCAACACTTAAATGGATTACTGAAAACACCTTAAGAGTAAATTTTCACAGCCTAAAATTTAAAAATTTTACCTTCTGATTTAAAGTCTCTGGTACATGAAACTAGTACGAAAAAAAATTCTTTACCTGAATAGAGTAAAACATTGTAATAGTGTATATTAGCAAATTAGAGAACTTGTTTCCTATACTAGCTTATTTAAAATTATAGGATACTCAAAATATGTTACTATTTATAACAAGAAAGCCTTGCTACCAAGTAAGATATTAATATTTATAAAACACAGACAGGGACACAGTCACAGAAACACAAGTACATTTTTTTTTTTGCATGAAGACTGATCCAATTCTATTAATGCAGCTAGGTAAAATAACGAGGCACGTGGGATTCAAACATTTTAGATGGCTGTTGGTAGAAACAACAGAAAAAGCTATCAAATAATTAACATGATTAAATAGGTATACTCCAAAAAGCTTACTCATTTTATAAATACATATTTTAAAATATAAAAGAATTAAAGTAAGTACATGCTTAATAAATTTATCACCAAAATTTAAATTTGGTAGCTTATTATTATTCTAAGTCTGAAATGTTTCCTAAAACATCTCTAAGAAAAAATACATACTTTGCTATCAATTAGCAAATATAGGAAAGACAAGATCTCAATGCTGTGCTGCAAAGCACAAAAGGAACTTAAACTCCATTTTCAAATTATGCCTTAAGTTTACTTAGATACAGCAGTCAGTCTTGCATTTTTGATACTACAGTGGAAGAAATGAACATATCTTTCATAAACCGCAGGAAATAGATAAACTACAGGGAATTTCTGAAATTTGGCTGCTTTTATTTTAATAGTTGTCATTAAAACAAGAAGAACAAAATAAAGGCAATATCCTTACGGATGAGTAGGATCTGGTGTCTGAATAGATTTACTGATGCCCAAAGCTAGTAAACCCTACGGAGAAGGAAAAAAAGAAAAATAATCATTAGCAAGATAGAAATACATAATTAAGCCAATATGAGGGATACAAACTGACAATAAAACTTAACAAATGCATGTTCAAGAGCCCTACAATTCTGGTTTCCAGTACTCAGAAAATTAAAGATGAACCCAAAAAAGGTTCAAAACAACATTCTTTATAAAAATTTTTTTTTAAAGCATGAAAACAACCCCAAAATCCATTATTTGGGAGTGGCAAAATAAAGATAAACCATAAACTACTTCTATAGCAATTCAAAAGAATGAGGTTGGTAAGCCACCAGAGACATGCAAATCAAAAACATCACAAAGGCACTGGGCTGGAAGAATGACTCAGTGATTAAAGTGCTTGCCTAGAAAGTGCTAAGTCAAGCACTAACTACCCAGGTTCAAATCCCCAGCACCACATAAGGCATGCATGGTGGTGCACGCCTGTAATCCCAACACTAGGGAGGCTGACGCAGGAGAACAGCCTTGAATCCAAGGCCAGCCAGGGCTCTATAGTGAGGCCCTGTCTTGGAAAAAAAAAAAAATCACTAAGGGATCATCTAATCCCGGAGAGAACAGCGTATATCAAGAATTCAAACAGCAATCGAGGTTGTGGGGGAAAAAGAAACCTTTTCACACTACTAGTGAGATTGTAAACTGGATAACCACTATGTATGGAAATTCCTCAAAAGACTGAAAATAAATACTCCATTTGATCCAGGGATAGCTCTCTGGGAATCTTTTCAAAAGAGTTAAAAGCAATAGTTTAACAGAGATACATGTATATCCATGGCCATAGCAGCACAACTAACAATAACTAAAACATGGAAGACACCAATATACCCATAAATAAACCAATGGATACAAAAAGTGTGCTATATTACACAACGGAGTACCATTCTTCCATAGAGACAGACAGATTTGAGGCTTTTGTTGGTAAATGGATGCAACTTGAAACCACCATGCTCTGTGAAGTGAGTCACATGCAGAGGGTTAAATATCAAATGGTTTCTCTAAAATGAGAAACAGTCATTTCTACAATCATTCTGTAGAACAAATGGGGGTGACAGTGGGAGTTGGGGGTATAGGGAGGGTATGAGAGGTCCAAAGAGGTCCAAAGGAGAGGGAAGAGGTTGTAATTTTGATGCAGATATATATGTGTGCAAAATACTCAAGTTCAATGTAAACATTATGTGTATATATATATATATATATATATATATATATATATATATATGTATATATATATATAATGGGAGAGAAAAAAAGAAAAAGCTCCTGAAATACCGTTAGTGGAAAGGAAAAAAAGAAAACAAGTTAGGGACTGTATATACTGTAAAAGCAATTTATGTTTTGCCATTTTTGTAAACTATAATATAAAACACAGGATATGGTCTAAAAGAACATATAGTTAACTATGTTTACAACTTAAAAAAATTTGATAAGGGAGGTTTATATTACCTGATGCTTTACAAGAATAACTTGTATAGCTATACAAACAAAAATATTTAATCAAAAGTTTGAGTAATTATTACATGTGGACACATACATTTCTAAAACACAAAAAAGTGTGTCCAAAAGTATACACACCAATGTATCAGTACATGTGGCACTGATTAGGTATGGAGTAGAAACAAAAGAATGAAGAAGAATTTGGCATAACAAAGGTTTTACTTTTTGGCTGGAGGTATAGCTTGGTGGTACAATGCTTGACTAGCATGAGAGAGGCCCTGGGTTTGATTACACATCCTCACCCAAAAAGGACTTTATTTCATTAAAAAATCTAGGCTGGGTATGTATGATAAACTGTTAACATGTTGACTTCTAATTGCCAGATTCCCAGACCCTCCTCCCTTTGCTCTTTTCTCACTTGCCTTTATCTTTTCTTTAATTTCTAAATCTTATAACCTTTGTTAGTTATCCACTACACCCTCTCAATATTAGTATGCTACCTCCTAGTAAGTCTCTTCCACTCAAATTTTATGTGAACTTAGGAACAAACCCCCCTCCCCCCCTTTTCTTTTTTCTTTCTTTCTTTTTTTTTTGAGACAGGGTTTTGCTTTATAGCCCAGGCTGGTCCTGAACTCAGTATGGAGCCCAGCTTGGCCTTGGACTCTGGGCAATCCTTCTGCCTCAGGCTCCCAAGTGCAGGTATTACAGGCATGCACCACCACGCCCAGCTTATGAGGTGCTGGGCAATGAACTCCGAAACTTAGTGCTTGACATAGCACTTGCTAGGCAAGCACTTTAACAGCTGAGCCATTCCTCCTTTGGCCAATGTAGATTACTTCATACCACCTTCCAGCCCCAGAAACCTATTTTTAAAAAACCCTACTTACTTTGTAAGAAGAGAGAGCTCCTGAGTGCACTCCCCGTGTAACTTAGTCAGGGCCTTTCCTTCCTTTTCTTTCATCATGATACCAAGTAATCAGGTAAAGCTTCCAAAGAAGCAAACTTTTCACAGATGTTTCCTTATGATAACATTTAATTATTTTATAGTAAAGTATGTACAAAATAAACTACCTTGAAAATGGATAGAATGGGCTGGAGAAATGGCACAGCAGTTAAAGTGCTTGCCTAGCAAGTACAACGCCCTGAGTTCAATTTCCCAGCACCACATAAGCTGGGCATGGTGGTGCACACCTGTAATTCCAGCACTTGGGAGGCTGAGGCAGGATGATTGCCTTGAATCCAAGGCCAGCCCGGGCTCCATAGTGAATTCAGGACTAGTCTGGGCTACACAGTAAGACCCTGTCTCAAAAATAAAAAAAAACAAACCATGGAATATTATATTTTTACTTGATTCAGGGCTTCAGCAAGATGTACAAACTTTTCCTGGAGAGATTTTTTTTTCTTTACTTTTTCTCTAAACTTTTCTTTCTTGCTTCATCGTGGACCTCTTTCTCAAATTTCAGTCTGACAAAATGTCCCACAGTAAGGCATTACAAAGAATCACATCCTATTCCTATTCTTATTTAGGTACAAAGGCATAGGCCACTACTTAAGCTTGTGACAGATAAGTTTTCCAGATAAGTCTTCTCCAAGCATTAGTCTAGGTTTTTCTTGATCAGTTTGAAGAAGCCTTAAAACATTTTCTCTTTCCTGGACAACTTTGCCTAATGCATCCATGGAATGAACTACTTTTCCCACCTGCTCTGGCCTTCGCACTCTTGCCAATGTGCTATGAAGTAATCTACACTGGCCAAAGGATGCGACAGTTGGTGCTTAAGAAACTAAGAGGAAACCTGAAAGCTCTCCTAGTAGGGAACTTAGGAGTTACAAACAACTCAGAAGCTTTTGGGACCACTGAGATGCTTCTACAGAACACTCACACTGGCCACAGCCATTTTTTTAGGCATAATTAAGTAAATCCTATTTCTGCCATCAATTACTCTTAAAATACTTAATATCCAGTTTGGGTGTGCAATAGTCCGGGATATCATCAACTGTTATAAAATGAATCTGAATGATATATATTAGCCCTTATTTTAAAAAAATCAGACATCACAGAAAATCCTCAATTTCATTCTCCCCCAATTCAGTCAAGTTTGATTCCTGCTAAATCTTTTCCTGCACACTTCTCTCTCTCTCTCTCTCTCGCTCGCTCGCTCGCTCTCTCTCTCTCTCTCTCTCTCTCTCTCTCTCTCTCTGTCATGTAAGGACTGTTTGGGTTACAAAGTACTGAGCATGAATGTGTAGCAGCTAAGAAGCAATTCTTTGGGACTGTGTGAACAACACAGCTACTGAAATGCCACCACAGCAGATCTTTCTAGTTGTTTTATGTGTATATGACCACTTATAAGACAGAGAAAGGACTGTGTCTTCTAAATACTCATGCTGATTGAGATGAGATCTTGTTACATAGTCCAGGCTGGCCTTAAACTCACTATGTGGCCAAGGTTTGCTCAATCCTCTACTTCAGCCTCACACAGGACGACAAACATGTGTCACCCTGCCCAACTTTCACTGTTTCTTCGGTAAAGTTTCAACTTTTAGACTGAAGCCTAAAAACTGTTAACTTAATATTTAAAAAATTTTTTTTTATTCTCACCTGATTACAAGTATCAGATAATGAGTGTATAGCTTCTGAAAACATACTTGCTGAACCCGTATAAATCCATGCAAGAAACTTAAAGAAGCAGTTTAAACCATTGCTGGGAAAGAAAAAGAACAATTTAGTACAGGTTTGGATTACAATTTTCCACCAAATATGTATTTAATTGACTTTACAGACCTCTATACTAGATCCATGGATACAGATTATGGTATCATGAAACAGTCAAATGAAGAGGTATACCATGTGCAAGCAGATTAGTTATGTGTACTTTGAGAAAGGGTCAGAAAAGATGGTGTTCTATATTTGAACAAGATGAAATTTAAAGGAAAAATGTGAAATGCAGATAGGTAAGAGAGGCTGTGCACCATCCAGCACAGGAGTGTCAAGAGCAAGGTATGCACTGGGGGTATATTTACTCCACTAGACAGACGCCACAGTTGAGGACAAACGTGCTAAGCAGCTTCAAGCAAACATCCTAACCCTAAAATAAATGTAGTCAGCTTGGAAAAAGCTAGCTGCTCAGATTCAGTAACCACGGGGATGAAGGACTACAGGCCTTAGGCAAGTCACTTCCCACATTCTATGACAGCTCTACCTCTAATATTAACACCCCTATTACATAGATAAGGAAACTGTACATCACCAGTGTAGTAGTTCCTTGAAAAAAAAAAAACCCATTCTTGTAGTTTTTGTACTATCTTCTATCTGGTAAATACCTCTTGCTTTCAAAACCCCATTAGATTTTTCTTATCAACACCATCAACCATACCTTGTTCTTTTGGAAACACTGCTAGGCATGGTGGTGCATGCCTACAATTCCAACACTTTTAGGAAGCTGAGGCAGGTAGGTCCCAAACTCAGCCCAGACTGAGGAACTTAAAGACTCTGTCTCAAAATAAAAAAAAGGTTGGGTATGTGGCCCAGTGTGAAGCCCTGGGTTTACCATAAAACAAAAAATAAAAATAAAAATAAATAAATAAATAAAACAAAGAAAAGACTAATAATACTGGTCTGAGACTTGTTGCTCAGAGATCAAGCGGGTGCTTAGCATGTAAGAGGGCCTGGATTCAAGCCCCACATACAAAAGAGTAAATAAATATTTTTAAAGGCTTCTACAAACTCTAGTGACAACAGAGAGGATTTCTAGAAAGCAATTTAGACTTTTCCCACATCAAAAATATAAAGACACAAGCATAAATGTCTGTATTAGTTCGCATTTTTCTTCTTTAATGACAACAATACATACTTTTCAACTTCCTCTTAAAACAATAAAGCCTGCAACTTTGTATCTAGCTACCAATACATTCACATATTGAAGGATATGCAAAAAATACAATTTTATTTTTAGAAGTTTATTTTTAAATTTAAACACTTACATGCAAATGGCAACCATCACCACTTTTCCTGGTCCCTTAAAGAACACTGATGCTGTTCTAGAGCGTGGCTGGGGAGAAAAATGAAAAGAAAATCTACAAATAATCCCAGTGAATCACTGTAATTGCTGTCTTTGACACAAATGAGCATTTCTCCTCTACCAAAACCTCTGAACCTTAGGCTTATTGTTTTCGCCACAATATTCTTTAAAAGAGGCAGATTAAAATTATATACGAATTTGGGTACTTGTCCAGAAACTTAACATTTTGTTTCATGTCCTGCCTACTTCCAGAAAGAATCCAAATTGCCTACAGAGTCTAGTAATAAATAAAAATGTACTGAGCGGAAACTCAGTTTAAAATTTTTCCATTTCTTGAACAACGTATCTCTGTTAAAAGAGGAACAGCCAAAGCCAACAAGTTTTCTGCTCCATCTTAACTCCTAAATGTTTTTGCATAACAAAAGACCTCAAGTGAAAATAGTGTTTAATTCCAGAACAGAACAAAACAAAGAAAACAAAAAGAGAAATGTGCAGCAGGTATTTTCTTGGGCAAAATTCCTTTTGCTATTTCTTGGCTATACACTTCCTATGAGTTTTCTCATACCTTTTTCTCTCTCTAGAATGCTATCAACTCCCACTACAATCTGAACTCTTAAATTTTCTTCCATGTTTAAGCGTTAGCTTTCTACTAAAGCATTAATCACCTATATGAAAATTTAGTGCATCTGACACTCCTATTATTTTATACTTTTCTGTCATGGGTTATTTATTAAGAAAATGGCATAATAATAAGTAATTAGTAACTATGCAATCACTATATGCCCAGTACAGTTGTAGACAACAGGAAATGACAGTAAATAAATTGGAGCCCCTGCTTTCATAGCCCTTATAATTTACTACAGAAGGACAGAATAAATCCATACACAAATGCCTAATAACAGACAGTGATGAATACAATAAAGAAAATTAAAAAGTAGTGTGAAAGGTAAATGAGAGAGTATGTGGTCGGGGGGGATGGGAGGCCTATTTTAGCTCTCACAGCCAGGGAAGAGGTTTAGTGACCTGAGGAGGTAATCATGAAAAGATGCCCAAGAAAAATGTTTATGGCATGGTATGAAGCACATTCAAAGACTCTGGAACAGAAATAAGCTTGTTTTTTGCAAACTATGGAAAGGCTCTTGTGCCTAAGCATAGAGACCAAGGAAAACTGTAGGACAGGCAGGGGTCATATCCCACAGGACCTTGAAGACCACAGTGAGGAGGAGTTTGAATTTTAACCTAATGGCAAAAGAAGCCTCGGGACAATTTAAGCAATGACTTGACATGGTCTGACTTACATTTTTAAAGGATACAGTTTCTGAAATGGAGTAAAGGAAAAAGTGGAGAGATTAATTAGAAGGATATTTTTGGTAAAAGATGGTAAGACTTGGACCGTGGCAAATTACAACTGATGACAAAATGTTGTTCCCTGCAGTCAAGAATCAACAGGTTTGAATAGAGGAGTGGACCTCGACAAAAATGCAGGCCCTATATGAGAGAATGTGGTAGGCTAAGCTTGAATTCTACATATGCCACTTGGTCTCATATTGCAAGGAAAACTGAGTTGACATTCCATTTCAAGCATAAGAAAGAAAAACTGGTTTGCTTATTTATTTTTGTATTTTAACTGTTTTATAGCCAGCTGTGCAAGCCAGGATTTTAAAGGCACCTCCTCTGTTCAACATGAACAGCAAAGCAAGTAAGTAAGCTTCTGCTTTAAAGGCCAGGCCTTGAAAAGCAGTGTGGTATCAGATGCCCCGAGTTCTAACTCTGGACAATTCAGTATTAAGAGAAAGAATTACACAGGAAAAAATTTTGTCTATAATACAGTTTAAATTTAAATTTGTAGTTAGATTTATAAGTCACAAACTCTGATCAAGAGCCTAGATTTCTGAATCTCGGTATTTACTGATACAGCATGTTCTTTATTATAATTAGAATATGTGGTATCTTTTAGCTGAATAGAAAAGGGAATAGTAAAAACTAAATACAAACCCAGTGCAGTTGCACACACTTGTAATCCTGCAACTCAGGAGGGTGATGCAGGACAATGAGTTTGAGCCAGCTTGGGCAGTTTAGCAAGACACTGTTCCAAAAAATTTAAAAAGGCAGGGCATGTAGCTCAGTGTAAGTAAGAGCACTTGCCTAGCTTATCCATCATGCATTACCACCAAAAGCAGAAAGAAGTGGTGACGTATTATTTAAGGCAGAAAATAAAGACTTCTACAGAAGCGAGGTTTGAGAAATTATGTCAAGCACAAGGAAAACAAGATTTTTAAGATCAGAGTAGAATGTTATAATAAGGAAAAAATTTCACTGAATTCATGTTGCTCTAGAAAAAGGCTGAACAAAGGGGGAAATGTGGTTGGCAGTAATCAGGTCAAAAACAATGATAAGGCCCAAGGAAACCTAACAAGAAAATCAAACTCTGGAAACAAGAAATCAAAAGGGGTCACAATCTATAATTCTCTTGGGAAGGTTCCTAGAAAAGCTACCCACGAACTTCACAATGAGGGCAGTTAAAGAACTGCATCCTTTTAAAGATCAGGATGGCAAAAATGTTGGTAATTTCTGAAACTAGATATTTATTTTTTTTGTTTTTTCATATATTTGAATAATTTTATAATTAACAAGTTTCTCTCATATTTGGACAGACTGAAAATTAGGACATATTTCAGAAAGGAGTATCAGGAAAAATAGCATCAGTTATTCAACGCACTGTTGGTTCATTTTAAGGTAACACTACTAACACATTAACTGGAGATGAAGACCCTTCTAATGTTCTAAAGGATTAGCTTAAGAAATTCTGAGAATCAATATTCCAAGGGGAGGTACAGAAAGTAGAACATATAAAAGAGAAAATGAACTAAAGAGAATGTAAAATCAGACTATCAAAGGATTAACTATGAGAAAATGCTTTTGGCAGAACAGAACATTATGATTTCATATATCTCACTACTGGAATTCCGATAAGACAGAAAAATGTAACAGAAAAGAAGTATCTGGGTCAGAAATTTTAACAAGCATTTAATTTCAGCAAACAGGACTGGCCCTATAAGTTTTAGAGATGAAAAGCAAATACCTTCAAAGGGAAAGAAAAATTCTTAAAAGGAACACGAGAACAGGGGAGGGAAATAAAATCAATTACCACACACAAATGTGGAGGAGGTGAAGGTGTAACAGAAATTCTATTCAAAACCTGGACCACTACTAAGACAGGAAGTATTAAGTGTTCAAAAGGCATCTAGTAACAGAGACATCAGAAAACAGCTGTTTGTAAACACTGGTGAGACTTTCCATGTGAAACACATACAAGGACTAAGAGTATCTTTGCCAAGGGGCAGGTGTCAATAACCCAAGGTATTCCACTGCAAGAGGTAGTGGCAGCAGGCTTTGCAGCAGAGGAATGACAATATTGGTTCACAAGCCATATTAAGGCTCTACCACTGAAGAAAGTCCACAGTTCAGTGCAATACTGGGGTGCCTGAAAGATAGGGCTGAAAGAGAAAAAGGAAATTAACAGGCCTTGAATGTAATGAATGGGAAAGAAAAGTATATCAAATAAGATTTAATAAGTTGGCACCATGTCAAATTCTAAACTTTGAAAAAGAAAGCAATGTCATGCTGGGGGAGGCATAGCTCAGTGGTTCAAGCACTTGCTTAACATGCTCAAGGCCCTAGGTTTGATTTCCCAGCACTACATAAAAATTATCTAGGCATGGTGGCACATATCTGTAATCCCAGCACTCAGGAGGCTGAGGGAGTAGGGTTGCCATGGGTTTGAGGCCAACCTAGGGTACACAGTGAGTTTAAGATCAGCCTGCACTACAAAGTGAGACCTTGTGGGGGGCATGGGCGGGGGGGAGAGAATAGTGGCTCAAATGGTACCTATCAAAGAAGAATTTGCCTAGACAGCCTCTTGCTCAGATATGGCATTAACTTGTGAATGTCAGATTCCCTCTCAGCGAAGTTTAAACAGAAAGTCAACTCTGGACATAGACTTCTTTGGCATGTTGGAAGTGTTGGTTATTTTGGTTATAGCCACTTTCAGCAATGAGATCACGTCCAAGTGAACTGGGCTCAGGAGAGAAGAAGAGATGAAATAATAAAGACAAACTTTCTATATTTGTCCCGGTACTAATTCCTTTCGTCAGGAAAGAAAGTATAGAATTCTGGCATATGTGTAGTCAAGTCATTAAACTTGACAATAAGAAAATGAGGCACTTTTATGAAATTACAGATGTCCCTTGAGTTACGATGGGGTTAGGTCCTAAAAACCAAAAAGTTTAAAATACCAAAAGGCAGTTAATATACTTAATCTACTATCCACAATAGCTGAGCCTCCCCTACCTTAAATGTATTCGGAACACTTACACTAGCTATCACCTGGACAAACCCATGTCAACCTGTTTATAATGAAGTGCTGAGTATCTCATATAATTCACCAAATACTACACTGAAAATGAAAGACAGAATGGTCAATGATGCTTCTGCACCATCATAAAGTTAATAAACTGTAAACAGAACCGTTTTAAGGCAGATTAACTATAAACTTTTTAAATGAAGTATGAAGCAAGGTTAACAATAAAGAGTAAAAAGTGAGGCTGCAGAAAGTCTGGGAAGAGAGAGAAAGGTATGTACAGTTACTTCACACCGTGGGAGAGAGTGAATGCATGATGGAAGCTTGGTTAGGACTCTCAAATAATACTAATGATTCTGCACAGTGAAACACTAAAGTAAGAACAATCAAATTAGATATGCCTTTTTTGCAAGGCTGAGGCTCTTGAGCCAGGCAGAGAACTGCAAGTCTGAATGTTCAACCGGAGCTGGAAGTAGAAGAAACAGCAAAGGAGATTAAGAGTTTATATGAGAGATATATACCTTGTTGAAACAAGGGAAAAAAGCCTATTCGCAAAGCTCTAATTTAATTGTTTTTATTTTTCAAGAAAATCAGAAACAAATAGATGGTACTTCTGTGAATTACAATGTGCTCAATATAACCAAGACTTAAAATCACAGACTTGCTCAGATTTAGCAATGAGCTGATACTATTAGATTTTGCTGTGCAACACAAGCACACATACTATTTGAAAGATATCCTTACCTTGGTGTTTCCCAAGAAATCTCTATATTCTCTTAATATTTTCTGGTTTCTAAAAAGCCCTGTAAGAATTAAATAATAAACTTATGTCATATTGAGTCTTATCAGTCAGTTTAGATAAATACAAAAATTCTCTTTATGTAAAATATGCTCTACTGGCTACCAATAAAAATAGCAAGTTATCAAGAAATGAGGTTTTAAAACCTGAGTAAAAATTGGGCAAAGAATGTCAGTAGACATTTCTCCAAAGATGACATACAAAGAGAAAAAAAAATATGAAAAGATACTCAACATCACTAATTATTAGAGAAATACAAGGGAAAACTACAATGAGATATTGCCTTGCCTCTGCTAAGATGACTACTACTAAAAAAAACCATAAATCACAAGAACTGGCAAGGATGTGGAGAAACTGGAATCCTTGTATATTGGTGGGAGCATAAAAGACTGTCACAGATCTGGAAACTAACATGGAAGTTCCTCAAAAATTAATTTGGAATAACCATATAATCCAACAGACCCACATCTAGGCATGTATCCGAAAGAACATTAAACAGGGCCTCACAGAACTGTTTGCTCACCTACATTCATAGCAGCACACTATTCACAACCATCCAAAGTGACTCAAATGCCCACGGAGAGATGGATAAGGAAAATACAGCATATATACACAGTGGACTATTGAGTGTTAAAAAGCAAGGAATATTGTCACATTCTCCAACTAGAATGAACTTTAAAGACATTATGTGAGTGAAATAACTCAGTCACAGAAGGACAAATACATTTTATTCCACATATGCTAGGTATCTAAAGTAGTCAGATTCACAGAAGCAGAAAGTAGAGCCATGTTTTCCAGGGATGTGAGGGAAGAAAAAGGGAGAGTAATGGTTTAATGAGTATAGTTTCAATTTTACAAGATGCAAAGCTCTGGAGATACTTTACAACAATGTGCTGAATGCTTTGAAACTATATATTCAAACACTTCTGATAATATACTTTACATAGTTTACCACAATAACAAATTAAGTAGGAGAATTTTGGATTTGTAGTAACATAAAAATTCTATATTTTCTTTTCAATATTTATCTTTAAAATGAGTTACATAAAGCCCAATTTAAAAATTATGCATTTTTATCTCAATAACTAAAATTCAGGAAAAGATATTTTCTATCACTTTGCTTAATTTTTATATTTTAATATATAATTTAATGTAAGGATTTCATAGCATAGGTCTAGAAAGAACCTGTGGAGAAATAACTGAAAAAAACTGATATATCAAAAAAGGAATAAAGGTATTAGAGGATATTTGCAAGGACATTCTGACAAGTTTAAAAGGAGCAGAAAGTATGCACAATATGATTCACTGGAGAGAAAGTAGATTAATAGTATGTATTTTATTTTTAAAAATTTTTTTAAAAACAAAAAATATTTTTAGAAATAGTTCCATACACAAGAGCGATGAAAATGAAGAGGACAAGGTTAGAAACTTATATTCTTTAAAATATTTTGGTCTGTATATCTGATTCTAGAATCATGTAAATGTTTCACACAACTTGCTGTTGTAAGGATCTGGAATGTCCCCTAAAAGTCTCATGTATTTTAATGTTATGGATTGTCTATGGAGCCATGTAATGTTGGTGGATTGGGGTCTGGTCTGGAGGGGTGGATTGCAGTTGTTGGGATTAGGGGCATGTGAGTTAAGACTGAGGGTGTATAGTGGCCACATCTTCAATAAGCAGATGTAGGAGAGACTAAGACTGGGCCTCAGACTAGTCTTGATTAGTCTCAGTTGCTTGTGTGTTTGTGATGTCCTGAGAAGCTGCCTCCACTTCTCTCTCTGCCATGTACTTCAATTGCTGCTGGCTGCCCCTGAATGGACTGTGACCATCTGAAACTGAGCTAAAATAAACCTTTCCTTTCCTAAATTTGTGGGTGTCAGGTATTGAGTCACAGCAAAGAAGGAGTAACTGAGAAACAACTATAAAACAAAAAATATTTCCAAAACTCAAAATCAAAATGAAACAAATCAGCATAACTACGCATCTGTTTGATAGTGTATCCACAGAGAGAAACTGACATGATTTTGAAACACAGAAATTGAACAGCACATTCCTACAAAGAAATGTACTAATGAGGGCTTGGAGGAATAGCTCAGCAGTTAAAGTGCTTTCCTAGCAAGCACTAAGTACCCTAGTTCGATTCCCCAGCACCACATAAGCTGGACGTGGTGGCACGCGCCTGTAATCCCAGCACTCGGGAGGCTGAGACAGGAGGATTGCTGTGAGTCCAAGGCCAGCCTGGGCTCTGAAGTGAGTTCAGGACCAGCCTGGACCACAGGGTGAGACCCTGTCTCAAAAAAAAAAAAAAAAAAAGAAATGTACTAATGAGAAAAAAATGCTAGGAAATCTTAAATTACTCAGATAGAGATATTAGCACTGCTTTTTTGAAACAAATTATATAGTCTCTGTGCATTTATAGATTATAAAATAAATAAAACACATAATTTAATCATGTTAATTAGGGAACTTTGCAGTGTAAACGATATAAGAACAAAAGGACCATCAACCAGTATAACTTACATACTTTCTCTTTAAAAGAGAAATTCTTAATCTGTTCACAAAAAAAAAATCACCTAAATATATGTGAACCTACTGACAAGCACTTTTAATGTCAAGATTTTATTTCCCAATAAATAAAGAAAACTTCAATTTTATCCACCACTAAAAAAGCAAAATAGTCCCTCTTAGAAATGGGTGATTTCCAATCCAGGGTAGGAAATGTACAAGATGAGCCTGATATATCTCATTGTTACTGAAAGCTGAGGATGCTGTGGTACAAGAGTTAGGACAAAAAGACTCTTTAGTCAACCTGACCTACTTCCACTGGCAAATAATGGAACAACCTGAGCATTGCTACTTTGTTTTTATTTTTCCTTGCGTGTTTTTTCTTTTCCTCCTGATATTCCTAAGAAGCCCCTTAACATCTTGATAACCAACTACCACCTTCTCAAGAAATTTTCTCTATTCTTTTCTTCTGGTGTTACTGACCATAACTGTTTACAATTTTCATGTAGAAATTTTGTCAGCTCATTTGGAGAAGCAAATATTGTCATTCTTAAGCTTTGCTGTGCCTAACTTAGAAATACCGTCAGAGAAATCAGAATCATCCTAAATATACTTCAGGGCTTTCAGCCTTGTATCTTCTTATAAGGTTATTATTATTATTCCTTTAAAAAAACAAAAACTAGTAAGTGGACTGGAATCCTAGTGAGACCATTAAATAGTATTGGCAAAATATTTTTCCTGTGAAACAAACATTTTCAAGCTCTGTAGGCTGACAGGCAATATAAACACATTATGAAGACAGTCAAATAACAAAAGAAAACTAATCTCCACAAAATTTTTGACAAATTTAAAATTTCATAAAAATGAGTACAACTCTTTGTAATATAAGGGTCTACTAATAAGATGAGGAGTAAACTAACTTTTTGCTTAAAAAGGATTCAACATTAGTGCTGCTGGGGCTGGAAGCATGACTCAGTGGTACAACACATGCTTAGCATGCTCAAAGCCTTGAGCCCCTTCACTAAGACAAAAAGGAAAAGCAAAGTTAGTGTGGCTCATAAGCAAAATTGGTTGTATATGCTCATGTGCTAATGATGAGCTGAGATTTTACATATTTTATATTTGAGATTTACTTCTACTATAGTTAGGCAAAATAACGATGAGAGAAGTAAGGCTGGCCTCACGTCAATAACTGTAAAGCTAAATGGTAGCTAAGGACTTGAAGGGCTATGGACTTCTGAGTATTTGAGATTTCTCCATTAAAAAGCAGTAGTCCAAACAAAAGTTGAATACAGAAACTTGTAACATTCAAAAGTATTAAAAGCCCCCACAACTCACTAAATGAATTTTAAAAGATACACAGTGTACAGATGAATGAACAAAAGATATAAATACTTCAGAAGAACTAGGACACAGTAATAAACATATTGAAGACAATCAACCTCAGTAGTAATTAGAGAAATTCAAAATTAAGTAAGCATCATCTATTGCCCATCAAATACACAAAAAATAGTTAAAACACTGTTACTATCTAGCAGTGGCAAGAGTAAGAAGAAATCACCACTTTCAATGTCAATATGGATGTAAATTGGCACCATATTGCTTTTGGAAAATAATTCCTCACGGCTTTTCAAATGTTCAAATGCTCAAGCCATTTTCACCTTGAAATTCTATTATTAACACACTATTCCACATAAATATTCATCATAGTTTTAGCAGTTTAAAACTATACTATAGAAAACAAAAGACCCTGCATTTCTGCAATTTTTAAATTATAGTTGTGTGTACCACTGTCACAAATAAATACTTATTTATACAATTAAAAAATTACCTAAGATATACTTTATATCACCCCAACTCTAAAATTCTAAGGTCTTTTTTCTACCACTAATCAATGATTTATTCCCTAAGTCTTATACCTAATGTACATCTCAAGCACCAAGCACAGCTTTTTATTCATAGTATTTAATAAATATCTGCTGAATTAATATAGTAGCTGAATTGAGTGTCCTCTTTGTAAGAAAGTAGTTACTTTAATCTCTTTTATAAGTATGAGCTTGAAATCAGATCATAAATTTTAGTGGTCATGTCTTACAGAAAGCATAAACAGGCTTCTCTTATTTAAAATGTTATTAAGGAAAAAAAATGGTTCTGTATTTCATAAAATAATTAATGTCAAAATGGTATTTGCCAGATCCAAGAGATAGCTCCAAAGTTATGAGGTATGTAGCAATTAGTAGGCACCCTAGCTACTGCGGATACTGTTCCTACTTGAAAGTTACTTTCCAATGTACTGGAGTACTTACTTTCTCTGTATTCTATTTCTGCTTCTTTACGCAGTTTTTTCTCTCTGGCAAGAGCTTCAGGGCTTCCCCAAACTTCCAACGATCTGTGCACACACACATAACACCAAGGAAAAACTGTAATTTAAATCTAAGAAACTGTAACTTACACAGCTCTTAAAGCATACAAATCTTATTTGGTTTTGTCTTTCCAGGTAAAAACAAAGCACTTAAGGAACTTCTCTAAAGTAAATCTGAACACAGAGTACAATTTTCTTACAAATTATGACATACTTAGTTAACTGATACAACTAGTATACTACTTATACTAGTACAGATAAATTTGCAAATACAAAAATATTGTTATTTTAAAAAATTTTAACTGTTTAAAATGTATTTTTATTAATCCCAAATATGGCTTATAATTTTATTCTAAGACAAATAGGTAATCTTACTTTGCCTCCACATCTGATCTCAAATACACGGTAAAGGACTCAGTATCTTCATGCGGACTTCGTCGTCTGATTTTTCGAAGTTGTTCTAAATCACTGAAGAAAGAAACACTGAATTTATTTAAAGTGAATACAGTTTATCAGTTAATAGAATTATTAAAGACAGATTAAAAACTACACTGATCTTCATTTTAACAGGAGATTCACATATATATATATAACATACATATATACCTATACACACAATATATATACCTATATAGCTATACAACGTAGGTATATATAGTATACAGCTTTTAAAGATCAGTTTAAATACGGCTTTTTTGTACATAAAAAAATGGTTTAGAGACAGTGAAAAGGAAAATTATTCTTGATGCTCAGTACAGAGATATACCAAACATATACATGGAGTTAATTCCCTCATCAGTGTTTGCTTATTATCCTCTGTGGGAACAACACTATTACCTTTAATGTATGAAAAAAGTCGTAAGTGGAAAAAATATAAGTTAAGAATATCATCCTCCTATTTAAGAATTTTCTTAAAAATGTGCAAATCACATCTTTATATCTACATTAATACATATATCCCTATTCAAAGGTATCAAGTAAATGTTACGTGTCAATTAGGTGCTACTTATTTTCCTTTTTTTCAAATTCCAAAAGTTTATATGTTCATTGGTTTGTTGCTGAACAGTTATTTTATACTTATTCATTATCTTAAGAAAAAAAATTTTGTAGCAATGAAAGGTTTATAAATAAAAATCAGTGACCACTGAATGTCACTGAGCTCTAGAAGTTAAATCCAGATTTTTAAAAAATCGACAGCCATTGCAATTTAGTAAAACAGCATTGGTCATATGTTGAAAGATAGGTATTGTAACTACCTCTTCATCACTGATTCACTAAGTGAGGAGAGTCAAATCACTAACATCTCGTATCGTATTTCCTGGGCTGTCACACGGAGATATCAACAGCTAATTCAGTTGCTTTAAAGAACCATACAAGATCTTCTCTGCAAAAGAGAATATAGTCTGTATCAATGCTATAATTGGCTACAGGTTTAGCAGTTGTGACCAAGACAGAGGAGGAAAAAGAAAAACTATGTGGTTTCTCTCTGATTGGCCAACAAAAAAGAAAAGTTTAAATTTCTGATAAATACAATTTCAGAAAATCTGTATGACTATGAAAAAATTATTAATAAAAGATACCAGAAACTACGTTATGCTTTTTTTTTTTTGAGAAAGGGTCTCGCTCTGGTCCTGAACTAGTGAGTTCAGGAGCCCAGGCGGCCTTGGACTCAAGAGTAATCCACTTGCCTCTCAAGTGCTGGGATTACAGGCATGCCACCATGCCTGGCTTATGTGGTGCTGGGGAATCGGACTCAGGTACTTAGCGCTTGCTAGGGAAGCACTTTAACCGCTGAGCCATTCCTCCAGTCCCCTAAGTTATACTTAAACCACTGCTGGGAGTCTAAACATAAATATAATTCACTAACTGTTCAACACTGGTACCCAAAAACCCAACAACATTTATAATGTATATAAACATACAAATAATCTTATTGATAATACAACTATACATCACTATAATAACAAAGAGAACTTCTAAAAGTCTCTGTGACGCAAAAGTTTTGAAACCTTTACCTTTGGGAATTTCAGAAGCTGAAACTAGAACTGCTCATGTTTGGAAAGAGTGAAGTTTACTGAGCTAACAATTTAATTTTTTTTTTCACTAAATAAAAGTAATTCTCCAGGGCTGGAGGAATGGCTCAGTGGTTAAAGCGCTTGCCTAGCAAGTGCTAAGTACACTAGTTCGATTCCCCAGCACCACATAAGCTGAGAGGGAGGATTGTCGTGAGACCAAGGCCAGCCTGGGCTCCGAAGTGAGTTCAGGACCAGCCTGGACCACAGTGAGACCCTGTCTCAAAAAAATAAAAAATAAAAAATAAAAAAATAATTCTCCAATTTAGAAAAAAGCCAGGGGGAGATTTCAAACATATAGATGCTAGTGGGTAACAAACAAATAGTTAGATTATTTAAATAAGACACACCACTATTTTTTAATTACTATACCTGGATTTAAGGCAGAACTCATTTATTGCTCTGACTCCAGTGATGAAATTATTCTGAGTGTATTTTGATCCATAATCCCTCTTCTTAAGAACTGCTTTGACTGAACCCAAAACAGAAAAACATCAGCATGCATGCCAAAAGTTGCATCTGAAGATCAATATATGTTGATTTTTAAGTGAGTTCAAGAATGAATTCCAGAGAAAGCTGCTCCCCGCCCCCCAATAATGTATCAAGTACCATTAGAGAAAACAAAATACCTAGTGTAGGACAGTATGGGATCACACTTGCAGCCATCTATCAATAGCTTCTATCTCCATAAACTCATCTATTAATACTAATATGTCAACCTTTTGTCTCATGGATATCTTGCATTACTTATTTTTATATCATTAAAACAATTTAAGTTGCTTAGGTTCTAAGTGAAAATGAAGCTTCATTATAGGCTAGTTCTACTGTTTTTCAAATTGGTGTAAAACCATCATTTTGTACCAAAAACAGGAAAGTAATTAAAAAGTATTAAATATAAAAATAAACAGTTTTGTGAATTTTTGAGTTATATATAATAATCTATGCTTTCTTGGTCACTAAGAATTTTTTGCGGATTGCAGTCAAAGGTTTTAAAGCACATAATAAAACAAAAGTAAAGAACAAATTTTTATCAACAATTACAGTCAAATTGTAATAAAAAAAACATTGCCTTCTAATGAATTATTTCTCTACTGTCAAGTATCAAATACCGCTGGGAGTATAACTCAGTGGCAGATAC
>PVKB01000442.1:58173-165673 GCA_004027205.1 Ctenodactylus gundi
TCTTCTTCTTCTTCTTCTTCTTCTTCTTCTTCGAGACAGGGTCTCCCTCTGTGGTCCAGGCTGGTCCTGAACTCACTTCAGAGCCCAGGCTGGCCTTGGACTCACAGCAATCCTCCTGTCTTAGCCTCCTGAGTGCTGGGATTACAGGCGCGTGCCACCACGCCCAGCTTATGTGGTGCTGGGGAATCGAACTTGGGTACTTAGCGCTTGGCTTAGCACTTGCTCAAGCGCTGTAATGGCTGAGCCATTCCTCCAGCCCCCAGATCCTTCTTTTTTTCTCTTTGTCTTTTTCTTCCTCCCTCTTTCTCTCCCCCTTTTTCCTCCCTCTCTCTCTGTCTCCAACTCTTTTTTGAGGCAGGGTCTCACTCTGTCACCCAGGCTGGTCTTGAACTCACTGGTGTAGCCCAAGCTGGCTTTGGACTCAGGACAATATGCCTAACTCAGCCTCCCGGAAGTGCTGGGATTACAGGAGTATGCCACCATGCCCAGCTTTATGGGGTGCTGTGGAACTGAACTCAGTGCCTCCGCTGTGCCATTCCTCCAGCTCCAAGATCGTCTCTCAAAAATAAAAAGGACTGGGGATATATACAACTCAATGGTGGAAAGCCCAACTTCAACTTCCAGTACCATAAAAACAGAAAGAGCCAGCATGTAGCTCTTGTGAATAACAAGAAACACCAATAACAAGGCACCAAAATTGGCACCAATTACAGTTTCTGAGTTATAAATTATACAACATGGCTCTGTGTTAATAATTATTGTAAGATGAGACTTTTGGTCAAAAAATACAAATAAAAAAACATCTGAAGAATAAAACAATAAAACCTCATATATTCTGTTTCAAACTGTCACCTATTCACTTCATATTCCACGCCCTTATCAATTAGTTCCTAGTTTAGTGTAATACTTCCAAGTTGAAAGAATAAAATTAAGCTTAAGATTATCTATCACTTTAGTAATACATTAGCTACTACAGAGACACTGTGTGTGTGTGAGTGTGTGTGTGTGTGTTACTAATGAGCTATATACCAATTCTATTTTTCAGTTTTTGATTTTGAGACAAGGAAGATGTGGACACTAGGCTCAAGTTTGGCAATCTTCCTGCCTCAGCTTCTTGGAGTGCTAGGATGACAGACCCAAGACACCAGGACCAGTATTAAAAGTCTTCATTTTTAGCATCATCTTATAGGAGAGAAAACTAAGGCTTAGAGAAGTAATATGTACATAGCCTAAGGCCAGACAGCTAGTAAGCTCGGAAACAAGTTAAACTCGGTTTTGTATAACACCAAAGCCACACTGCATCCAGTCACATGGTCACTGTCTCCTCAAAACAGCTATGCTGGGGAAGAAAACCACACATAACATGACACACAGAACAGAGCCAGAAAAGGCCCTCTTTCAGTACTCAGTTACTCCTGAAAAATGCAATCACACAAGAGTAACTGAACACAACCTGGATTTGAAAAAGCTGTGCTTGAATGCGTTGGCCTCTTCTTTAAAATCAAATTAATTTGTAAAAATAAGGCAACGGATGATTTTGTTTCTTTAAGCTTTTGAAAATATTTATGATCAAAACGAAAAATAAACTTTAATACAAAATCAGCTTACAAACAGTAAATCTTTGTGGTCAACTTATTTAAATAAAAAAATTGAACTGTATCCTTAGAATATAACATACAAATGAATAGTATATGTTCAAAATACAAGTGTAATTTAAAAAACAGAATAAAATACACTTACCTCTTACTTGGAGAGGTTCTTGCTTAAGTGGAGCTTTAAGTTCTGCACCTATATTTTCTGCTGTAAAGTTTAATAAAACAAGTTTACATTAAGGATCTGCTCTTATACTGCCTATAAACCAATTTAATCCAGTCACATATAAAAAGAACATTATATTGGAGTCCAAAAATTACAAAACCTATCTAATTCCCCTCACTATCAGAATGGAGAAAAACTTTTAAACCATTTGAGGAACTGTCATGGACTGAATCTGGATTGCACCCCAAAAACCTCATGTACCTATGGATACTGTGTAGTGTTGGGAGGTGGGGTCTGGCTGGAAGGGGCAGAGGCTTGGGGCTTGACCTGGAGGGGTGTGTACTGCTTTGCCTTTTCTTCCTGACTTAGCTTTTCCCTGCCATGCTGCTGTGAGGATCTCTGTCTCCAGAGCATCGGCTCTGGTTCTGGCTCTAGGTGTGGCCACATAATGGGATTCCACCATTTTCCATGCGCCCACCCATGAATGGACTGTGACTTTCTGAAACTATAAGCTAACACAAGAACTAAAGAAAAAGTAATAAGATACCATGATACAAATGTCAAACCCTTCCAAAAAACTAGGACAAAAATTTTTCTTTAAAAGGTAAAACAAATATACAACAGCATACTCTAATGACAAAAGTAGATTCTTTAACACCCAAGCAAGAGTAGCATCTATCAAGAACTCAAACAACAATCAATGTTAGTGAGGTAATGGGGGAAAAGGAACCCTTTCTACATTGCTGGTGGGACTGTAAACTGGTACAACCATTATGGAAAGTAGTATAGATATTCCTCAAAAGGCTGAAAACAAATATTCCATTTGATCCAGTGATACCTCTTTTGGGTATCTTTCCAAGAATTAAAAGCAACATATAACAGAGATGCACGTATACTTGTGTTTACAGCAGCATAACTAATAATAGCTAAAATGTGAAAGACACAGAAATATATATCCATATATATATATATATATATATATACACATACATATAGCTAAATATGGATATATATATATATATATATATATAGATATATAGACACACACACACACACACACACACACACACAGAGCTAAAATGTGAAAGACGCCAAAATATATATGCCTATATGGATATAGGGACACACGGACACACACACACACACACACACACACACACAAAAATCAAAGAGGGGGGAAAAAGAAAAAAGCCATAGTCTGCAATCTTTTTAAAAGACACCAAGGACCAGTTTAGTTGAAGATCATTCTTCCAAGACTGGTGGTGGGAGTACTAGTTAAGCTGTAGGTTTTTGAAGAATAGCTTTGAAAGGACCAGCAATAGCAGGAGGGGAGTGAGGAGGAAAGCCTAGCCTCTTGGCAGGTCAGCAGCAGCATTAGAATCTAATAGGGTGACTGAGGTGTGGCTAAGTGGTTACAGCATTGTCCTAGCATGGGCTAGGCCATGAGCTCAATTCTCCAGCACCACATGAAGATTAGCTGGGTGTGGTAGCACAGGCATGTAGTCCCAGCACTTGGGAGGCTGAGCCTGCGGGACTGCCAAGCCTTAGGAGGCCAGCCTGGGCTACCGAGGGAGCAGGAGGTCGGGGTGAGGACCACAGACAATCTAATACTACTGAGTTAGCAAGAGACAAAGCTTCACTCACCTTTCCCTCCCTACTAGTAGCTCATATGTGCCTGACACTCCAGGACTTTTGGTACCCCCAGGTCCAAGGACGGGGGGTGGGGGGGACCTCTGCCATTAAGAACTAAAGAACTAAACAAAGATGCAGAGAGTTTTTCCTCTACAGACACTATTCAGTAAATGGTACTGAATGTTAGTAAATGGTACTAGTAAATGATACTGAGACATTTGTACAACTCTCCATCCACCATTATTAAACAATAAATACAATATAATAGGAGAAAATTGAACTCTACCTCTTACAATACATGAAAGAAATACCAGGTAGATTAATTACTTAAATGCTAGTACATGCATGCCTCACAGTAGGCAATGCAGGGTATTTTTATGGTCAAGAAAGATCTCTTAAACAAGATGCAAACAATACAAGAAGAAATGCATCAATTCTGCTAAATTAAGATTCAGAACATCTTTTCAACAAAGGGTCCCATAAAAAAAAGAAAACTCTAATGGAATCAATAAATCAACAGTACCAAGAATTAAAAATAAATTTCCTCCAGACCAGAATGAAAAAAAGAAACTTGCACAGAAAAGGAAATACAAACAACCAAAAAAACACAAATATTCATTAACACAAAATACAAATGAAATCACAAACTACATTTTACAATAACTATATCAGAAAAAATGAAAATATAATACCTTATGTTGGTAATGTTACTAAAGTAACAGAAAAACATATACATGCACAATTATCTGGCATTATCTAATGTGGTTTAACGTAAGCATAATATACAACTGAACAATTCTTTCAGGTCGATGTATTAAGTTTGAAGAAACCCTTGCAGGAGGGCACAAGAAGAGAGATACACAACTGTCCAGAGCAGCACTTTGTTCTGCTGTTACAAACTGCAAACAAGCTAAATGCCCACCAGCAAAATACACAAAGAAATTATGTTATATTCACGTATCATTTCACACTGCAATGAATAACAAACAATAACGGCTTTCTTCTTTGAGCCCCTACAATGTGCTAAACATACTCTACGTACTTTACATGTGTGAACTCATTTAACTGGAACAAACGATCTAAATAGTGTGTGCTATAATAATCTCCTTGAAAATTCAAGAATTGGACACATACACCAACAGGATAAATTTAGCAATAAAATACTAAAAAATCACAGAATAATATATAATTAAACTATCACAACAAAGCCCCAAAACAGGTAAAACTAAACAATCTATGATACATATGAATATATCAAACTATTCTTCCTCCACACCTTGTTTTAAATCAAGGAATCAAAGCACAATAGTCAGGATAATGAAAGGAGTATAGAGGCATATGGTGATGTGGGAAGGAGTGATCAAGCAGGAAAAGTTCTTAGATTAAGTAGTAAGTTTTTGCATACTGGTTCTACTTTCTAACTCATATTCCAAAGATATTACAGTATTTACATATCAAATGTATTCTATCAGAAGAGTTCAACATTAGAAATATTTTCTTTATTAAAATTTATTTCCTCATTCAATAAACATTTCAAGGGCTGGGGATATAGCTCAGTGCTAGAGCACCTAGTGTGCACAAGGCTCTGGCTTCATACTCTGTTAGCTTTAAAGAAAAAAATTCTGAGTTTACCACAACTAACATTTACTCGGCAATTGACATGTGTCACGTATTGTTCTATGTGCCTTAAATATGTTATTTCATTTGATCTACACACATATAATCCGATTTAAGTGTCCTTCACCTTACAAGAAAATTGAGACACAGAGAGGTTGAAAGTTCTCCCAAAGTAACAGACAGTATTTTAAACATGGAGGCATGGTCAGAATTGAAAACCAAGACATTTTTATTATTTTATGCTGATAACTATTTTCTTATATTGCTTCTATGTACAAAACAATATTTGATTTGTGATTAGGTATTTGTGTAAGTTTTCTTGGGAAAAGAAGAGGCTCAAAGCGAACACTGGACTAACAACACGAAGACCAATGCAATCCCCAAGAAGAGCAGTTTCTGAGCAAGAGTAGAGATGAGGTAGGCTGAGAAGACAATGGAAGATAAAGTGGGAGAAGGATCTGGACTTCAAGAGGAGCCTGAGAGGAAATGAAATCAAGGAAGGCTTGATTATTTCCTACAGAAGAAGAAATGATGCACAGAAGGAGAAACTGTTGGTATACTACATTAACAAGACGATAATCACAAGAGCAGAGTTCTTGAGCAGGTGAAAAAGCAGCAAATTCAGAATGTGGAGGAAGTCTTGGAAAAGATAAGATAAAAAATAAAATTTGACTATGTTTCCATGTATTTACAACATAAGTGCACGTAAATGATAGGCAATAGTATTTAGAATGACCATGGGATTGTGGCACATTTGGACACCAGGTAACCTACTATTTCAGTTTACTATCTTCTTTTGCTTTGTTTTTAACTTTACCTTTTGACACCTGTTAGAGTGATCAAATTTTCAATATCCCCATCTCATTCCATCCATATTTCTATTGTTTTACTAAACATATATACTTTCTTAAGTTATTTGACATCTCTTATCCTCCTCTAAAAAAAGAAAAAAAACTGGTATTTACTGAAAACTTCTTTGATCTTGAATAAAATACCTAGCATTAAATATTAAAATAATGTTCATTATTTCTATTATCAATACTTAATCTTCCCAACTTCTTTTATTCATTTCTTGTTCGTTGTTGTCTCTTTTATATCTCACTTCTTCTTTCCCTCTGGGTTATTCTGAACTGTACTGAAATACATATTTCAATCTTTTTTTTGAATGTAGGTGGACCGGTGACATTCATCTTTACACATGATAATGTGTTTATTTTTTGCCTTCACTCTAAAGTGAGTTTTTAAGCCAAGGGTAACAATTTACTTTTCCTCCTTTTCTTTCATTGGTATTACTACACAACACTCTCCATTTTGTGTACTACACATAAAAAGAGCAACAACTGGATAGTGAGATCCTGTCTTAAACAGCAGCAACTGGCTTCCCAGGATGGTGACCTAACTTTTCTGTACTGTAGCCTTTAGGTTGGGTTTCTCTATAAATTGTCCAGATGGATTTTTTAATTGTCTTGTTGAATATTCAAAAGAATTTTTTTATTGAACTTTTTCCTTAAAATTTACAAAAATTCTCATCCACTATCTCCCTGTATTTTGATCCTCCATCATTTCTCTTTTCATTCTGAAGTGTCCTCTAAATGTAAGCTAGAGCTTCATATGTTTTAAATGCTCTCATTTTTTGAAAAATCTTTTTGTTTTTCCTATGTACTTTCAAACTAAAAGTGAATTTACAAATTTTCTAATGGCTTTAACTATTTAACTTACTACATTTTTTGTTTTAGTGACTAAACTTTCATTTCTAAGATTTCTAGGTGTCTCCTTTATATATTACT
Organism: Ctenodactylus gundi; assembly: GCA_004027205.1. Classification (NCBI taxonomy): domain Eukaryota; kingdom Metazoa; phylum Chordata; class Mammalia; order Rodentia; family Ctenodactylidae; genus Ctenodactylus; species Ctenodactylus gundi. Next base: position 64,968 of record PVKB01000442.1, read on the forward strand.
CATTCTGATTTTACTTCTACTAGAATGTATTTCAAAACCTTGTGAACACTGAGTTCTTTGTTCATTTTGAGGATATTAAACTTGTTTGCAAGCAATTTAGGTCATTATTTTAATTTCATTTGTGTTAATATTTGTTGATTCCTTTGACCTTCTTAGCATTAGACTTCCTGATGTATTTTTAATTTTTGGAGTTAGCAAATTAAAATTGGAAATTCCACTTGACCCAACTATAGCTCTCTTGGGTATATTTCAGAAAGAGTTGAAAATATACTATAGTGATAGATATGTAACTGTGTTTATATAAGTTTAATACACTAAGCTCTGGAAACATCCTAGATACACATCTACAAAGAGATTTTAAAAAGGTGTATAAATATATAATGGAATATTATTTAGTCATAAAGAATGAAATATGTCATTAGCAGGAAAATGCATGGATCTTGCAACCATGTTAAGTGAAACAAATCAGACACAGAAAGTCAAATATTAGGAAACTCGGACAGTGAAAGGGAGACCAGTGACACCAATGACCCCAGAGAAAAAGTGACAACAGCTAGAGGAGAAGGAGCTGAGAAAAAAGTAGGTTAGTAATCAGTGAAATACGAGTAAATAAGATAGGAAAGTTAGGAAATTCTGAAATAACTAGATTTGCCTTCATGTCTGTCACTTTAAGTATATTTATGTGGTACAGATTTAAATTTATTTAATGTAGCAACGTGACATAGTTTTAACTTTGTTTTGTTGTAGCAATTCACTTATTAGGTCACTAATGAAAGTTTACCCTAAGGAAACTGATGTAAAGATAACCTTGTGAATGTACAAATATGCACCTTCCAGTATTCAGCTAAGGCAACTGAATTTTATTTATTGATTATTTTTCTTCTTTCCCAAATTAGCTATTCTTTTGAACTACATGCTTATAATTATTTTCTAGTGTGAACTGATGGGTAAGGCCAGGTTTAACAATAACAACAAAGATGTAGGAAAATATGGGAAAAAAAACTTTTGGTGAATATTCCAATGAAGGGATTGGCTGGATTCAGAGAGGAGATATCAAGATATGACTACTGTGAACCCATTAGAGGAATAGGAAGCTGGGGTAGAGTGGTGACTTGAGTGAAATGACTTAGGTGCGGAAGATTAACATGTTAAACACTGTATGGTTTCTCTGACTTGGAAAACCCACAACACAGACATTCTTTGGAACCATATGAAGTGATAGCTGGAGCCGGGGGAAGGGACAGGGAGGGGTGCAGGGTAGAATATGGGAAGGGATTGTGAAGTCGATGTGATACGTAGATGTGTGAAACACCCAAATTCATTGTAAATACTATGTATTACATTTGTATATTAATAAAAATAGTGGGAAAAAATAAAAAAGAAAGTCAAATATTATAAATGAGTTAATATACATTAACATAAAAATATAAATATTGATTATATAAATGTAAAATATGAATTAATGAGTAAGATAAAGGAGAGATGGCAAGAAACAGAGACAGACTTTAGGGAGAAAGGGGAGAGAGATTAAAGTGGAGAGGAAAGGAAAAAGGCAGAGAAAAGGATCAAGAAATGCTAAGTACATACCAATTCCCCAAATTAATGTAACTACTGTTTATTACAAACATAAACTAATAAATAAATCTCAGATTTTGTGGTAATACTCTGAACAGAGATTTCTTTCACTTCAGTCCTCAGGCTGGCACGCTCAAAACTCAGCTCGTTCCCTCTCTCTAGAACTAGATCATGTTGCTAGTATGAAATTCCGACCCCAGAGTTGAGGGTGTAGCTCATCAACAGAGTTCTTACCTAGCAAGACAGCCTACCAGTTCTGTTCCCAGCACCCCGTTCCCTCATACATGTTCCTATCCGTCAGTCTGGTCTCCAAACTAGCTACCTGACTAGAAATTTCAGCTGCTATTCCTCTTGCTTTACTAAACATAGAGCCTTCTAGAAGACACAACCTCGAGAATATTGGGTGCTATAGTTTGGATCCTGAGTGTCCCCCAAATGCCTCATGTATTTGGAACGGTATGTTACTGGGAGGCAAAGCTTGGCTGGAAGCGGGCAGATGTTTGGGGTTTGACCTGGAAGCACTGTTACCAACTTGTTGAGACTGGGCGTTGACCAAGAATTTGTTATTGACTTGTGGACCAGGAAATGGGGAAGGTGCAGATTGGAATTACTAGAGAAAGGAAGAAGAAAAATTGCTACAGCTACATCCCAGGAAATCTCTAGCCCAGCCAGTCTGCAGACTTCACTTTACTGCTGCCTTACTTGGCTTCTATTTGCAATGGGGTAAGCAGCTCTCTAGCCCCTTCCATGTGCCTTCACCATTGCCATCTGCCCCATCAATGGACTGTGTGTGTGACAGAGCTTCTGAAACTATGAGCAAAATAAATCTTTCCTCCCTTAAGTTGTGAGTGTTGGGTATTTTGTCACAACAATAAGAAAATAACTAAGATATTGGGCAAGATGGCAGCCAAGCAACAAAGCTAACAGAGCTGTGCAATGTCCCCTCCTGGACACACTTAAAAAGTTGAGATAATTAAAAACTGCCTGTTCAACTTATGCAGGAGAGTACAGAGCACCTGAACTACTAAAAGGAGGCCACAGGAAGGTCAAAAGAAACATATCAGAAGTGGAGGAAACATATCAGAAGTGGAGGAAAACATATCAGAAGTGGAGGAAAATAGTAGCTAAGGAAGCAGCCCTAAAACAACTGAGTCTGGCCCTAAGCCAGGAAAGACCCAAAACGAAGAACTCCTGACTGAGGTAAACACAGATCCAGAAGAGGAAATTAACAATAGTTGGTAGTCCCAGCCTCCTAAAGAGGAAGTTTGCAGAAAGTACAAACTATCAATGCACTGCAAGCTTCCCTTACAAAAGGCCTCCCACAGCCTAGACCAGAAGCAACAATTGGCAGCCATAACAGGCAGTGATATAGGCAAAATCCATTAAAAAAAAAAAAAAGCCCAAGATTGAACTGTTTAGAGTTAAAGGCTCAGAATAGCACATCAGGGCTTTTGGGGCTACTCTAAAACAGTGCCTAGGAAGAAACTGGCACAAGAGACAGTTGCAGAGAGAAGAGAAAGGCCACTGATCTGCTAAATCGCTCAGGTTTAGTGGGAGCACCTCTGAGGATGGAGAGCCCCACCCTCAGGGAAGGGAAGCCAGGACAGGTGGGACAGCTTTGCTAAGGGGACTAAGGGTGATAAAGAGAGCTCATAGGCCATCAGACTGCTAGCTCCTCCCTCACTGCTTACTCCCAGCTCATAACTTAGAGGAATTTTGGCTGTCGCCACACACTCTCGGGCCAGTTCAAAGAAACCTCTCGTCTAGACCTTTGAAGTCCCTCAAGAACAGAAACATGGGAAGAAGACAAGGCAACCTGATACACACAGAAACACTTGAGAACCAAGAAAATAATGTCATGGGCCCTGAAATAGTGGAACTCACAGGCAGTCAAAAAAATAAGTTGAACAGCCAGTTCAAACAAGATATTCTCCAAGAAATGCAAACAATGATAAGCAGGCTTAAAGAACTTACTAAATAGTGGTCCTCATGGATACAAAGATTACTGGGCATATTAAAGCCACAAATAAAAAGTTGTCTGAGGTAAGAAAATTCAAGATATGAAGCAACATTCTGATACACAAGTAATTGCAAAAAGTAGCAGAAATTCAAGATATGAAAAATACAATTGACAGTAGAGAAAATCAACCTGAACACTATAACGACATAATTTCAGACCTTGAAGGCAAAGATGAGGGGGAAAATGCTGTATTAGGCAGGACTCCAAAATTAGAAATGAGCAAAGTAGCTGGATACAACAGGTGATGAATGATTCAAAGAGAACCAATCAGAGAAAGAGCAGAAGATAGCACAGAAGGTATATTCACTGAAATCATGCAAAAAAAATCCCCAAATCTATAAAAAGAAATTAATTTTCAGGTACAAGAAGCTTACTGAACACCAAATAACCTCATCCAACAATGACATTCACCACAACACATCATAATCAAAACCTCAGAAATACAACACAAAGGGAAAATATTTAACAGCAGCAAGAGAAAAGCAGATTATTTTACCAAGGCAAACCGATTCAAATTACTGAAGATTTCTCAATGCAAACTTTAAAGGCTAGGAGAGCCTGCAGCAAAATCTTTCAAGGCTTTAAAAGACAGCATGTGTCAACCCAGGTTGTTGTATCCAGCAGAATTATTCCTGAGAATTGAAGTAAACATTTTCATGACCAAGAATCCATAAAGAAATTAGGAACAACTAGCTCAGCACTGCAGATAATAGTTTAAGGAATATGAGAGAGAGAGAGAGACAAGTAGCACCAAAAAACACAAAGGAAACATCTAAAGAGAAAGTGTAACAAAAAAATAGACTTCAATCATTTGATTGGTATCCCACTAAAACAGTACCTGTTTCTCGTAATATCTGTGAAACTTCCCCCCATAATTATTACTTCTATTAGTGAATAGTCTGGAAAACAAAATCGTTATATTCAACAAGGGGAACTGGTACAAAATCTTAATCTGTGAAACTTTTTTGATGTATATGATGTGTACAGATATTTAGCTGGTGGTAGAGTGACCAAATGCAGTGATTTTGATTTTGAGATATTTTTAGTTTTAAAAACAGTAAGAGTTGGCAAGTAAGTGATTCTTGGGGTCTTTCCCTGAAGCTGTTATTGAGCAGTAAAGATATCATGTAGCCTTAATCCTTTGGCTAAGAACTCAGTAGGCTATTAATTCAACCTGTGTCTCTTGATTCTTACTTTTCAATGTAATGCTCTGTAATTAAATTTGTAGTAAAAATGTTACTCATTTCTTCCTGCTCCTCTTTGGAAAAGAACTCTTTAAAAACTCTGAATAACTTAAGTATACCATTATATCTATTATCTTATGTATAATATACCTTGTGTGATATGGACTTAAGTTCATTTAATGTAGCAAATCATTTATTTGGTCTCTGGTACAAATTTAGCTGATTCCTGTAATGATAAATTAATGTTTCTTGTATGTACACACATTTACTTTTCAGTATTCAGCTAAGGAATCTGAAATTTAACTTCTTTTTCTTATATTTTCTAGCCTTATGAATTCCACTGTTGTATTTCTTTTCTTATGTGGACTGGTAGTTGTAGCCATGTTAAAGAATCTCAATAAAGACAGAATGGGATTTTTAAAAAAGGTCATAATGTAATTGAAGCTTTGTAATACATTGTAGTAACTATAAATTATTAACATGATTTAAGGATTAGCTAAATGCATTTTATAGCCAAAACAAGCTGATGCATAAACGTAAGTGATGCAAAAGCAGGTGGGTAAAACACTGAAAAATACATTAGTAATTTGGTCTCAGTTCTGGACGATCAAGGACTTACTTGGTATTGGTCTTCTGTTTTCCTGTTTTGCCACTTTACTCTCATCAAGAAAATAAATGAATAAAAAACAAAACAAAACAAAAAAGACACAACCTCATTGTAAGGGGATATGTGGACATTTTCAACCTTTGGCCTAACTTTTTTGTGTTTTTTTTGCTGTTAATTTTTTGAATCAAGAGAAACTGTCTTGGGCCACACACAAAATACACATACAATTAGCATATATAAGTACTAAAACTTCCTTTTTACTTTTCTTTGTAAGATTTTTTTAAAAATCAAGATTTAAAACAAAACTGCAAAAAACATACTGCAGACTGCAGATTTAATATACCTGTTTTAAATAATGATTTAACTCCAATACCTGGCTACTAATATAGCCCTTGTAGATCCATCATCCCAAACAAATCAAAACTCCTAACTACCACTGTCTACTTACAGACCAAGAGCAGAGAAGCTTCTGTTCCTTTTCTTAGATACATCATGATGTAGCTCAGTCTTTTTCTTTCTTCCTTCAGTGCAGCTATGCCTTCAGTTTTCCTTTTTAAAAATTTTATTCACCACTCCAATGAGTGTGAGTTCGGTGGGTGCTTCAAAGCACAGTGCAATCTTGAAATTCTCCCTATCCACAGACTTCTCTCACCACTTGTATGAAGAAATTAAACACCAACAGACTAAGCACTGACAAATGACAAACTCTCTTTAAAATAAAAGCAAAAACCTTTACATGTAGTTTTTAGTATATTTCTTGGTAACTTGTTTTCAGTGAAAAAGACTAAGAAAAATTTACTACATACAATATATTATATTGCAATTATTAAAGCATATAAAGAAAATCTAAATAATTAAAATCCAAATCCTAGGTTGTGATGGTGCACTGGGTAATTAAAGATAGGCATATTTAAAAAAAATTTTTTTTGAGACAGGGTCTTGCTGTGTAGCCCAGACTGGTCCTGAACTCACTATGGAACCCACGCTAGCCTTGGACTGATGGCAATTCTCCTGCCTCGGCCTACCAAGTGCTGGGATAGGCATGTGCCACCACACCTGGCTTATGTGATGCAGGGGAATCAACTCAGGCCCTTGTGCTTGCTAGAAAAGCACTTTAACCGCTGTACTATTTCTCCAGCCCAAAATTCTACTTAATTAACTATACTCTAGAACATTTGACACTGATAAGTTAAACAATTAATTTGTTACTACTGCTACAAAGCTAGGAATTTCTATGATTTTTTTTTGGTATGTACATATGTGTGATACTAGGGATCAAACTCAAGGCCTCTGCACTAAGCTAAATCCCCAGACCTTTTATAATATTTATCTTGAGACAGTCTAAGTGGCCCATCTTGGCCCTGAAGTTATGATTCTTCTGTCTCAGCTTACCAAAGTGCTAGAATTATATCAATAATTATTCTACCATAATCAACTAAGTTTCATCATCTACAGAATCTCAATATCAATTTTTAAAGCTTTGTTTTGCGGAACAGTGAGCAGGGCACAGCAAAGTAAAGGGAAGAGGACAGAATAGTAAGTTTTCAACACAATAGAGTCTGAACGACTAAAATATACTGTCAAAAGTTTCAAAAACAGCTTTTCTTCTTTCCACAATCATTCAATCAAATCACGTAAAATGAGTTTTCTAAGATGTATAATTCTTCTCACTACAAACTGTCTAGATGTCACTAAATATAGTGTTATGAAGCACAAACAAGAATGTTAGTAAATGGCTCAAACACGTGTGAATACTTATTTTGCACATCAACATTTTATAAGACACACACAGCATCACTGGAATAGAATCTTTATGATTTCAATAAGTAACCAGATATTCTACCCACGAATCTCTCCAGACAGTTGTTTTAATTTCAAATCCTGGCTGTTTGCCACACATCTGCTGTCATTAGGAAAATTAAAATGAATTTTACTAAAATTTAAGGCATCTGAATACTCCTTAAAATTTTAAGGATGCCTTTGCAAGTCGGCTTCTTAATGAGCTGTTCCTGACTATATCATGTGTTTTGAATTATTCAGAAGTCAATCTCAAACACTTAAGTATACAAATTATCTTTCAATCCAGCAAATACTTGGTGCCTATCTAAGTGGCTAACAAGATCTAATTTAGCCTAAGCAAACCCTGCAAAATAAAACAATGTATTTATTATCGATAAATGTTTTTCTAATATAAGATAATCAATATTTTTATTGTAATGTATATAAAAGCAGTAGTGACGAATGTTAATTTTATTTATTTATTTAAGACAGGGTCTTGCTCTGTAGCCCAGGCTGGTCCTAAACTCACTAATGGAGCTCAGGCCAACCTTGGACTCTCAGCAATCCTCCTGTCTCAATCTCCTAAGTGCTGGACTACAGGTGTATGCTACCACGCCCCGCTTACATAGTGCTGGGGAACTGAACTCAGGTACTTAGTGCTTGCCTAAGTGCTTGCTAGGAAAGCGCTTTAGCCGCTGAGCCATTCCTCCAGCCCTGAATGTTAATTTTCAAGAGTCTGTACAGTGGAATCAACACGCAGTACTCTTGCTTGAGTTTATACTTATTAGAGAAGAGCATTACTATATATTTTACCTTCACTTACATTACTTCATCTATTTCTTCTTTTTCGTTGTACTGAAGGGGGCTTCACACTAAGCTACAACTTCAGCCCATTATTTCAGCTTTGATCTCAAGACAGGGTCTCACCAAGTCACTCAATTTAGGCTAAAAACCTGCAATTCTCCAGCGTCAGCCACCACAGTGCTGGGATTATGGGCCTCATTACCAGGATCAGCCTGTTTGTTCTTTATTATGTTCTAATAAACACACTTAATTTGAGAACTGAGGGACTCAGTGCACTCTCCATTCCACCCAACTCTTTAATATTTATCCCTACAATTTTCCATCGAAACTAGAGGAAGAAAAGAAAGTAGGTAAAAGGACAATTAAACCAAAAGAGAGAACCGTTCTCAGGAAAAAAAAAAAGGATGAAAATTAAACATCATTACCATGAATAAAGCTTCTTAAGAATATGCCCAACTAAGACAAAGCTAGGCATGGAAGGTGCTATTCTTCAAACACTAATCTAACGCCATATGCTCCTTGGTTTTCCACCAGCCACTCCTCAAGATGCCTCTGCAGGCTCCCCCACCCCTTACTCATTTGGGGGATTTTGTATTACATCTTATCTCCTTACTCTAATTCCCTCCCTCACACTGTCTCAAACACACTCATGGCTTAGTTACCATCCGTGTGTAACTAAAACCTCTTATATCTTTATCTCCAGGCTACAACTCCATGCATCCATTCATTTGCAAGTACTTACTAAGCCCTTACTATGAGGAAATCACGGCATAAGGCACTGAGACTCCTGCTGTCATAAGGCTTACAATAAGTGGAAGATAAATAAATGAAGGACTGAAAATATCAATAAAGAGAGTTACCTATGCAGAAAAATTAGAGTAATATTGAAGACTGACTGGGGAGCTGCTTTAGATTAAATGATTAAAAAAGATCTATGAATCCAGGTGTGGTGGCACATACCAGTAGTCCCAGCATGTGAGAGGCTGAAGCAGGAGGACTGCTGTAAGTTCAAAGCTAGAATGTGCTACACTGTGAGTTTAAGACCCGCCTGGACTACAGAATGAAGCCCTGTCTCAAAAACAAACAAAAAAAATCTCTGTCCAGAGATGACATTTAAACTAAGAGGCGAACAGCCACGATGGTACACATTTGTAATCACAGAAAGCTGGAGGCAAGGAGAGAGCTCACATTCGAGCCAGCCTAGTTAACTCTGAGAACTGGCAAAATCTTGTCTCAAAATAAAGAAGGGGGAGGGGTGGTTGAAATCTAGTAAGTTTATGGGTACTATCCCCAATACTGTACAGACACACACTCAAGCACACCCAGGTAAAACTAAGGTGTGAATAATCAGAAGGCTCACCCATATGAAAAGGTGATCTTGGAAAGAGACACGACAGCAAAGGTTCTCTAAAAAGAACAGCTCTGGTATTACCTAGGAACTGACAGGAAACTACCAGGCTAAAACATGAACAAGTAAGAGAGTGAAGAGTGGAGCTGAACACAGGGGCCAGATGGCAAGAAAGGACTCTGAGAAGCAGGGAAATAAAATTTTATTCTTGCACTTCAGGCCTTGTTCTATGGATAACTGGAAGCTGATGAGTTTAATCAAAAAAGTTACCTGATCTGTTTCTTAAAAAGACTACACTGATTACAGGGAAAAGGAATTATAGGACAGCAATGAAAAAAGGGATCCCAAGGAAAAATCTTTTGTAGCAAACCAGCAAGGGATGACTCACAGCAGGATAACAGCTGTTTTCAGATGTGTTGACATCTTGATTTCGTTAGATACCTAACTACTATCTGGTCACTGTATTTGTTAAAAAATAAAGTTCCATTAGTCACCTACAATACAGATGTACAAATCAAATCATCATCATCTCATTAAAATATGCTCACACTTTGATATTCCTAAATTACACAGCAATGAAATCATGTACACAATTGTCCAAAGCAGTAGCCAAGCACTATGTTTCTTTCACTCTCTTCTTCATCTTCCAAATTCAATCCCACATCCTTTATATTCAGCTCCTAAATCTCTAATTTCATCTACTCCTCTTAAAAACAAAAAGGCCTGCCATTAGCATGGCCTAAACCCTCTTTTGTATTTCTGCTTTTAATCTCCTTAATTTCCTTCTTTTGTAGTCTGTTACCCATTTGCCATTACTTATCTATCTACAATCTTAAATCTGATCACATACTTTCTCTACTTAAAATATTCCAATACATACAATGCCCAGGGGCTGGGAAAATGGCACAATGATTAAAGCACTTGCCTATCAAGCACAAGGCCCTGGGTTCTATTCTCTAGCACCATATAAAACTGAGAGTAATGATGCACGCCTGTAATCCCAGAACTCAGGAGGTTGATGAAGAAGGATTTCCAAGTCCAAGAATATATTGGGCTCCACAGTGAGTTCAGGATCAGCCTGTTTCAAAAATGAAACAAACAAACAAACAAACAAAAAACAATGCCTAAAAATAAAGTCCAAACTTCTGGGCAAGAAGCTAACCTGACAACTGTGTATCTGGTGAGGTTCCTCTTGTGCACTTTCAACATTTTTACGCCACCACCAGTCTACTCTCCAGTCCAATATGTCCTCCTCCAGTCATCATACCAATATTTACTTTCTTTCATGGCCTTTTCCAGGTATCATTTCCTTATGGAAATCTTTTCTAACTACCCATGACTCAGTTTTCCCTCCCAGGTCTTCCTGCAGCACAATTAATTTCTCCCATCATAATATTCACAAAATACATTTTTTGTTTAATTTTCTGCTTTAGTAGTAAAGAATACAAACTCAGTCATTCACTTTTACTGCCAGAGAAGGTGCCAGAATATTTTCTGAGTAAATTAAGGAACATCTGACAAAAGACTTTCTTTTAATGTCCCATGAAGAAACAATCTCGAATGTCGCTAGAAATAAAGGAAAAACATAACACAGAGGCTCAGAGACATAGAAAACAAAATTTTTTCAAATGCATCACTAATGGGGGGGCGGGGAGGTAGGGACCCAAAGAGGGAGAGAAAAAAATGAAAGCAGGATCTCAACAGAATAAAAGCCCAAGGCCAGCTTTTCCTAGGTGACTTCTGTTACAGCTTAATATTCTTTGAACTTCTACTTCCATATCTGCAAGGATTCCGGGAGAATACAGTAGGCTCTGCTCAAAATAGAAATTAAAACAGGAGATATCCAGATTTTTTTTTAAAAAAGGCTACATACAAGGTACAACTGTTAGCTAGAATCAAATAATAACCATTGAGAGGAATCAGGACTCTACTTTGGTGTTAAGTAGCAGTGAAGTGAAAACTGCCCCAAGAAATGCTAAGGAAAGGTCAACCCTCACACATAATAATTACGTAGTGTGAATTCATGCCATGTGTGGTCTAAAATACTTAAAGCACAGATTTTAATTTAATGCTGTCCTAAGCAGTGTCCCCATCAGCTAACAGAAGCAAAAGCACACCTTCTAGGCAAAAATATGTTGTTGATCCAAATGAAGTTTAAAGATAGAAAATCTGCATGGAAAATGAACAACTCAAATTTACAAAACATAGAATATGGCACCACTAATGACAGCAAGAAAGAAAGGGAAATAATAATACAGTGTAACCCAAAAAGAGCTCTACATAACAAAAATACAAAATATACTTAATGTCTAAAGCAGTAAAAGCAGCTTCAATATATAAGCAAGATATTAGAGACCAAGTTAAGAAAGATGAAAACAATTTTTTCATGAAATGAAATACTCAATTGTTGAAATTAAAAATTCACCATAAACAACCAGTAGATCAGGCAACTAAAAAGGAAATCAGTGACGTAGAAGACCTGAGGGAACAATCCAGAATATAGCCAGAAAGTAAAGAAATAAAAAAACACAACACAGAGGTTAAGAGACACAGAAAACAAAGATCTAACATATTCCTAAATTGGAGCTCCACAGAAAAAGAACTGAGAAATGGAAGAAAAGTCAAATTGGAAGAGATGATGACAGAGAATTACAGAATTGCACAAAAACACCAACTCTTAGATACAAGTGCAGCAAATCTCAAGCACTGTAAGTACAAAGAGATACCTAACACATAGTCACTCCATAGTAAAACTATCACTTGCATTTAAAAAAACTTAAAAGTAAACAGAAAAGATAAACATTTAATATCTGATTCCTCAACCTTAATAGTGGAAAACAAATTACACTAGAATAACATCTTAACCATGACTTTATCCAAGATTCTGACCTACAGAACTTCTATAGATAAGAGTCACATAAGACAGATCACAGAAATAAGATCAGGTAGTTAGCAACTTTGTATAAGTCTAAGCAAACAAAAAATACACATTTTTATAGAAGAGAAAAAACACATTAGTCAATAAATAATGTAAATTCAGAGGGATTGATCATAGCTAAAACATACTAAGTTCTTTTGCATTTTTTCAAAAGGAAAGTAAATTTATCAATAATTATCTTCAGACTTTGAAGCACAGAGTATACAACTTCCAAACTTAGAGTTTTACCTTTGCCGGGTGTGCAAGTATGCATGTGTGTACTGTGTACTGTGCTTCTGTGTGCATGAGGGAGATGGAATATACAGTAGAAAAAAACCCTGAAAGCAAACAAGGACTAACTACTTATGCAACTGAGAGAAAACAGAGTATTATGAGCTTTATGTCAATATATTAAATTTTTAAGTGGATAAATTTCTAGAAAAAAAAACTCACTGAAACTGAATGAAAAAGAATTAAAGAAATTAAGCCATTAGTTTAAAGAGTTTTGTGTTTTATCAAATATTCAAAGAATATTTAAATATTCAAAGAATAACTTTACATAAGCTATTCAAGTATATAGAAAAAAATTTTGTACATTTATACATACCTGTTTCATCAAATGATGGTATTTTTTCCACTCCAAGAGTCTGTGATCCCTGTCCCTCTTTCTGAACATTTGTAGAGTACAACTTCACCTGACTCAGTGTACAAATATGTGGGTGACCACAGGGAGCCATGTACGCAAGGTTTCCAAATGTCACTAAATTCTGCCATTCTAAAAGAAAAAAAATTATTTTCATTCCAAACCAACTCTCAGATGCACAATTAACACATCACCTTCTTTCCTGCGGTTATCTTCCTAAGTATACAAGGACCACATCTTGTTAAAAAAAAGGCACAAATAACATTTCAATTGTTCTGTAATTTGTAAATTAATATGGAAACTTTATATAAAATCAAATTAAACATTCATATTCTTGAGCTATTCTGAAAAATGTCTAGTACAAACACAGGCTTTAATTTGTATGTTGTTGACATGCTAAGATCTTCTTTGACATTATATATTTTTCAGAATAAAGACTTGATTGAGGAGAGTCAGGAGGACTTCCTACACAAAATTGTCCTGTGTCCTCTTTCCACAAGGTGTAGACATATTCCTCTTTCATTTCACATTAATGAGTGAATTTTATTAATCAGTCACTCATACAGTCATTTATTTTTAATCAGATAAATAGATCAGCATTTGGTGAGATGCCTCCATTTACAGAAATATTTAGCTGAGGGAAAAACAGAAGACTAATTACAAGGCACTTCGCTTGTGGCACCCATGATGACAATGAGCTTTGTCATTTGCATCTACTTCTTAAAGGCTAAGACTGTACATATGAGTGGAAGGCTGTTGCATATGAAGTGTGTAAACTGCTAGTAAGATATACTAGTGAAAAAGTGGCTAAAATAAATTCTCTTAAGAAACTCATGCTCCAGAAAAACATTCAATATGGCTGTCTTTACTTTTAAGCCTTACTAATATCTTCTGTAGTTATTCCCCACAAGTATAACACACCACCAACCCTTTCTTTCACACTGATGACAGAAACGCTTGAATTTGCTAAGGTGTTAAGAGGAATTATTCCATTCTACAAATCCTCAGAAAATGACCTGTTTCTATGACTTTACAGTGGGTATTTTCCCCCAAGGTTCTCATTAGTCTTTAACACATCTGATTAAACACAAGTTCAAAAATACACAAAAGTAGAAAAGTCAGTACAGTAAGCTTCTACATGTTTATAGCCTATTTTCAACAATTAGCAACACGTGGTCAATCTCGTCTCATCTCTACTTGCACCAAAAGCTTCATACAACTATTAATTTGAAGCAAATCTTAAACATAAAATATTTCATTCAAAAATACTAGAATAAAAAATGTGTAAGAAACAAGAACTTTAACAAACCACACCATTTGTAAAGTTTCTTAAAACCAAATATCCTCAATTTCAAATTTCCATTTGTTGCAAATGTAATTTTTCTTTCTAGTTTCTATGTGAACAGATCCAAATAAGGTGCATATAACTGTGTTTGACTAAGATATCTTTTGAGCCCCTTTTAAGTTACAGAATGCCTTTTCTTTCTGAATGCTAGGAATCAAACCCAAGACCTCACACATGCTAGGTAGGCCCGCTACCCTGCGCTACACTCCCTGTCCCAGAATGTCTTTGTTTTAACAACATTCTTTATGTTGAATAAAGTCAGTCATTTGTCCTGAGTTATTGCCGATTCAATTTCCAGTGTTCAACTTATTCTTGAGTGTGTTCTATAAATCTATGATGTAAAGGCTTTACCCAAATTCAGGTAAGTGGTGATAAAAACCATGGAATGTGGAATGTGGGCTGCCATATTCTGCCACGTACCTAGCACACTTAAGGTCCTGAGTTTGATTACTAGCGTGTGCACACAATCTGGCTGTCACTTTGGGAAGATACTGTTACTGCTGTTAGTAGCATCCAACATTCATTCACTGGGTGGCTACAGAACAGTGATATGCTTTATCACTTCTTCATTTACTAGCCAGGGTATCTCTTAAAAGAAACAATTCCTCTCATTCATTTGGCTATTCAACAGTAAGGTTTGTACAAAGCTAAATGGTTTATTTTTTCCCTTTCTTAACTGGTTCTCAAAATAGTAAGTTCACTGCCTACCATCTTGCAGCACTGACAGTTTTAGTTTGAGCATGTATCATTACAATATCACAGATTTACATACTACTTGATATATTTCAGCCCATTTCAGTCATTATCCTGTTATACTCAAATTGTCCCATTTCTGACCAGTAGGGGTCTCTTCAAGTTTTTCTGACGCTATCAGAGCTATTTCTAACAGCTGCCTTATGTTTTGAAAAGCTTAATTTTTAACTGCAGTAAAATTTCAGCGAAATTCTTTAAAAGTAATAAATTTTAAAGTTACTTTAAAAAACTTTTAAAAACAATTTTACAAGCATACATTCAGCATAAATACAAGATTAAAAGCTGCCTGCATTCTAAAAACTATGTACAACCAAATCTGAATAACATATTTAACACATAGGAGTATAAACAACCATTAGGTGAATGAATTCATTAATTCTAGTAGGTGGAAATATAGAAAAAAACATTATTGCTAATACTCTCTTCAAGGTAACGTCTAAAACAAATTGCATAGGAAATATTAGTCTTAGGTTGTACACTGTGCTACAGACTTGGACAAAGACTTTTGCTATACATGTAGGGGCTGTTTCATCAAGACTGCTGAGCTCCTCATTATCATTCTAGTCACAACAATCATCAGTCTTGTTATAACATGTCTCTGCATTTACTTATTTTACTGTTATTGCCTCTGTACCTCCTAATGACCACTGCTACTAGCAGATTAGAGATAGGAATGGTAGGCAAAGGTTTAATTTCTATTTTTATTTTAAATTATTTAACTCAGATTCAAACATATCTATATATCATGCTAATTAGGTATTTAAAGAAGGGTGTTTGTAACTCAGATTTTTGTCAAATGAAGCAAAGTATACATTAAAAAGATACAGGCTTCATGTAATATGGAAGAAACATTTTTGCTTTTATTTTTGAGTCAGGGTCTCAACTCTATACTGCAGCTTGGCCCTGAAATCAATTCTGTAACTCAGGCTGGCCTTGAACTCATGGAAATTCTCCGGCCTCAGACTCCCAAATGTAAGGATTAAAGGTGTGAACTGTCATGCATGGCAGAAAAAAAATTTAAAGGGTTGTATTTACTATGGGAACTAATATTTTCATTGTTTAAAAAATTATGTTCATTGTAGGTCATCTGAAAAAATACATGAAATTAATGAAAAATATTTCAGAGAAAACCCACTATTAATATCACAGTATATGACTGTATTTTTCTAGTTTTACATACTATAGCAAAATTTCCTGTCACTATTCTTCAAAATTATAACTTTGTTAAATAAATAAAATTAAAAATAAATTAGGGATATTAACTTTATAACTATAATATCCAAGTTATTGTGTTATTTAGCACTTGAAATACAGTTGCTCCAAACTGAGATGTGTTATACATGTAAAATATACACTGGATTTTGAAGATACAGATACAAAAAGAGAAGATATAATGGCTCAATAATTTTTATGATTGTATGTTGAAAATAATGGGTAAAACATATTTAATATAACCCCTTTTTGAGGCACTGATTGAACCTGGTATTGCACTGAAGGACCCTGGGAGCACTGAACTACATCCCCAGCCCTTTATTTTTTTCCAGATAGGCTCTTGCTAAAATGCTCCGAGTAGGCTTGACCTCGTGCTTCTCTTACATCAGCCTCCTGCACAGCCGAGATAACAGGTGTGCACCACCTTGCCCTGCTACCTTTCCTTTTAAAATATGACTACCAAACAATTCAAAATCATGTATGTGGCTCTTATCAATTTCCTCAAATTTCTAGATTTCTTTTGGACAGCATTACTCTAGAACAGTCTTTTCCTTCTGCTTTTTAATTTTTTTTTCTATGTATTGAGGATTGAATTCAGGGTCTTCACACTGGGCTACATTCCCAGCACATTTATTTTCCTATTTCAGTATTTTTGAGACAGGGTCTTGCTAAATCGTAAAACTGTCCAGCCTACGCTAGAATTTGCTGTTCTTCCACCTCAGGCTCTCACAGCACTCGGATTACCGGTGTGTGCTACCATACCTTTTTTGCTTTTAAAAATAAAGTTCCATCATTTTTATTTTTTAACAATGCTGGGAATGGAGCTCCTGACCTTCATACTATGCTACAGTCTCAACCCACTTTTTAGTTTTGATTTTGAAACAGGGTCTTGCTAAATTACTAATTGGTCAAGGCTGGGCTCAAACCTGTGATCCTCCTCACCTTAGCCTCCCATAGTACTTGGCTTACAGACCTGCACCCCCAGGTCTAGCTGCCATAAAGTTATTTTGAAGGTCTAGTAAGTGTGAAAAACATATTTTAATTTTTATAGTAATATACTTTCCAGTGAACTTTGCAAAGTCATTCTGAATGGTAATATCATTACTTATTATGTGTTTCACAAACAGTTGAACACACCAACTCCTTTTCCTCCACATTTAAAGGGCAGTTTAAACTAAATTTCACAGCTACTATGTGTACTCAGTTAAAAATGTCAAGACTGTTTGGCCCATAGAAGCAAGTATGTCCGATGTTGCACCTGGAGATTTTGAAGTACAGTATATAACCAGAGGATTCATTCTATTCATAAAAGAATCAGGTTTTATATCCAATAAGGGAAACTCAATAGGTATACTTTTCTATCATTTCCAAAAAGTTCCAAGACCAGTGACATAAAAATAAATCAGTTTGAAATTTTAAGAACTAGTTTTAAAATTTAAGGAAAATAAGATACAAGACGTTGTAATTTATTTAAACAATGTAAGTTACCACAGATTATACTGCTTTAACACTCGAATGCAACTTCCAACTTCTACAAGGAGGTCACAACAAGCTACAAGTTTTTCCAAATATGAGTTTTTAAGGAATGTTGCTATATTCCTTGGATTTCCAACAAGCTGGGTGATTAGCGGTGGATTTAGTTGTGTCTCCTGCCGCAAGGTGCCCATCCATTCCCAGCGTCAGGCTATGGAGTGTCAAGTCATGGCAAAAAGCAAAGCAAACCTGGGTGGAACACACACATTCCATAGTATTTGGGAGCCTATCGAAAAACTTAAACTTGAAAAAAGAATATTTTGAGACATCAAAATTCTCATCAGACACCTTTTCTCTGCGTTACAGTTCCAGCAGACACTTTCTCATTTAAAGGACCGTTCAATGGAATCAAACAGATCTTTTATTCTGCGGTCCAAAACCAGGTTCATTCAATCACTGTGCGAAGCCCTCACACTTAAAGATCCGTAATGCGTGACAATCCTTACTTTTCTTTTAGAAAAATTAACAAGGTGGGAGTACAAAGGAAAAACAGAACAAAAGGGTATCAACCAAAAGTGCTAAATGAAAGTGTCAGGGAGCTCAAAAAAAACCCGAAACTTAGCGGAATCCGCCATTTCTGACTGACTAGGCGGACCATCACGGACACCACGAAGCGCACGTCGTGTTTTGCTTGGTACCAAGGGGGCTGGCTCCCAAGGGAACCCCGCCCTCCAGCGGCCCGCAAATTCCCGGGGAGGGGGGGCGGCGAGGCAAAGCTAAAGCGCATGCAGGGTCAGGGACGCCGTCGGGACCCTTGGCGAGCGGACGCTCCCAGCCCAGAGAGGAAGACTCGGGGGTTAAGGAAGGGCAACCTGGCGAGCTCCTGCACCCTACCTCGCGCGTTCGGCTGCCACAGAACCAGCGGCCAGGCCAGCGCAGGACACTCACCCTGGCGGTCGCTGGAGCCTCGGGCCACTGCCCTACAGCGCAGGTGCAGCCGGCCCAGAGAAGCGCAGCTCCATCTGTGGGCCGCAGTGGCGGCGGCCAGGCCCGGTAACATCCTGGCGGGACAGAGGCCTCCGCTCGGACACAGGCTTCTGCCTCCGCGCCGCCACCGGCGCCCAAGGACTCCATAGACTGGGCACAAACCGAGCCCAACGTTTGCGCCGCCACAGGCGGCTTCAGGGAACCGGAAACTCTGACGTCATTTAGCGACGCCCGCGGTAGAGGCAGCGGAAGTGACGTAGAAGTGAGCACCAATGGCAAGCTTTTCCCAGTTGGCTCCGCCCGCTCGGGGAGGCCGTGTCTGGCGGGGCCGCTTGGAGTCGTTTCTATGTTCCTTTGCACCTGTATTTTTGGGCTCGCGTGGAAGTTATCTTGCGAGTTGCGTTTAGGAACCAGAAAATCCCTGGGAAAAGAGGAGCTGCCAGCTGTACCCGATGCCTGGGCCACGGTGTTGGAAATGGGAAGAAAGGAGAGACGGAAGGACACCGGTTACTCTGACCCTCGATTCCTTGAGATAAGCCCAGGTGGAGACTAATGTATCCTCTGTACTCTACGAACTCACGGTACCGCGCTTCTCCTTATAATACCATTGTGTAGCCAGTACTATGGAGGCATGTACGCACTTCGAAATCTCTTACTTGCCTTACCAACTTTTGTTCCTCGGCTTCTTGTTTGTAATATAAAATTTGAAGCGTGTATGTTTACGATGAGGGTAAGGGAATGGGTAGAGATTTCAAAGCAGTCTGGTTTCAGTGAGAAAGAAAAGAACAGTGTTCATCAGGCCTTGGCTCAAACTCAAGGGAATCCTTCTTTGGTTATCCTAATTGTAATGGCGTGGTTATGCTACCTTAAAACACTTCTTCAAGACGCTTACCACTGCTTGCCTAAGTAGCCCAAGGCCCTGGGTTTAGTTCCCCAGTGCCATAAACACCGAGCGTGGAAGCAGACGCCTGTAATCCCAGCATTAGGAGACCGAGGCAAGAGAATTGCCCTGTGTTCATGGCCGTTCTAGGCTATTTAGTGAGGTCAGGCCCTGCGTGGACAACAGAGGGAGACCCCGTCTCAAAAAACAACAGCAAAACGTTTGCCTTTGTTTGGATTTTCCTATGTACTTACTGTTTTATTTTGTGTCTCTTGAGGTAGAAAATAACCATAATGATGCTGGGGTCCTGTCTTTACGTTGCTGTACTCAAGAGGCTAAACTTGACTCAGACAAATTAATTGAATACAATGCTTGATGGTTTGCTTTAAAATTAATCTGAAGGGCTTAACTGTAGTGCTACAAAATATTTCAAAGGAAATTATCATGTTTCTAATGTTAAGAGATTATCAGTCTTATTTATTATTGAGACAGGGCCTCACTCTGTAGCTTAGTCTAATACTGAATTTACTGTGGTGTCTAGGCTGGTCTTGGACTCGTGGTGGTCCTGGTGCCTCACGCCCCGAAGCACTGGGATTACAGGCTGTGCGACCACACCCAGTATCTAAGGTGCTGGGGAACCAAACCCAGGGCCTTGTGCTTGCTAGGCAAGCGCTTTATCCACTGTGCTATTCTTCCAGCCCCTGAGAGTGTCAGTTTTATACTGATTAAGCACAATAGGTGAGTTAATAAATTATCAGAATGGTAAATTTAGCAAAAATACAACATTTTGAATAAAATACATAAATGTTTAAGTCTAACTTTATAGTAAATGAACTTAAAATAACTGTTCTTTCAGAACAAAACTAACCTAATGCATTGGATTTTTAAAGTGGACCCATTTTCAACTACCATTTTAATCAATACTGATCCGCAGCTGCTCAGGTTTTATTTTGGGCAGTAGGGTTTTTATGTTACCACATAGTAAAATTTTTACCCTGTATTAGTTTTTTTTAACCCTCCTTTTTTTTTTTTTTTTTTAGTATAGCTGAAGTGTAACTTCATTTAGACAGTTTTAAAAAACTTACAGGAGCCCTGCTTTGCCAAATAAAGTTGAAGAATCAAACACCAGGCTTTGTTTAGCTCTCTGCAAGCTGTCTCATCTAATTAGGTCTCAACAGACTTGGATTAAGGTGTAATGCTTTTGCAATTGTCTTGATGTTAACATCGACGTATCACTATGTGTCTGTCTTGCTGGAAAGTCTTCAACATTTCCTGAACTGCTGAAAAATAAGGTGGTGCCAGTTTGAGAGTTTCTTAGGCAAATTTCCTTTGATTCAAAAATTTTTAAAGAAATCTCATCTGTGCTAAGAAATGTTACTTTTATATTTTCTTCGTGGCGCATCCAGCAGCTGTTTACATGTGCTAAACAGGTAAGATCTCAGCATCACAGATCTTACTATTGGAGGAAATAGAGGTTTGATAAACATAGATAGCTTAAAATAGTAATCATAGAAACAGTAATGATAATCATATACTAATTGCATGGCCCTGCAAGGGCATTATGTTTGTAACTCCTTACCAAGTGCCACATGAGGCAACTAGGGCACAAACGTCTTGCTTGTAGGCACCACTCTTTACTTTCTAAATCAGTAGATATTATCCTCTGGGAGAAAATGTGAGATCTTTCAAAAGACCTGAGTGAACTCTGCTTTCATTCTTTACTGGGATGTAAGTTTGGATTATTTCAGCAAAAACAAAAGAAGTACATCATTTTGTGTGTGATCACCAGGATTTTAGATTGTCTGAGTTTCCTGAGGATTCTTGGTACAAATGGATGTCTAAATACAGGAAACTATGAGGTCAGATAGATGGAAATAGAGGTAGGAAAGGGATGAAGTGTCATTTGATGATTTCTGTGTACTGTAACTCTTACAAGGTTTTCCATTCACTCTGAAGTGCTGGCATTTTTTTAAAACTTACTTTTAAAATTGAGCCAACTGTTCCCTAGCTTCATTCTTTCAATATCTTTAGGAAAGTAATGATTTGAGCATTAGATGAAATGGCTGGTTATCTAGAAAATGGCTCAGATAGCCCATTACAAGATAAAATGGGTGGTTCTGTCCTGAGACTTCCCAAGAACATAAGTTTAATTGTGGTAGGGTACACGCCAGCAATTGGCCACATTCTGGGTGCTGAAATAGGATTGCAAGTTTAAGCCCAGCCTGGGCAACTTAGCAACTCAGGGAGACACTGTCTCCAAAAAGGGCGGAGGATATAGCTTCAGATTCACTTTCTTTCCTCTCCACTACCATGACTATAAAGAACTTTTTGAACACATTCTTGTTAGTATCTTGTTCTTTTTTGCCTTTGACTGGGGAAGGAAGGAGTTTGCCCACCAGAACACTTTTAGAAAGAAGTGGCTTATACATGGATAAAAAGGAAAATCTGGCCATACCCATGCCACTATCTTCTGTGTAAGCATTGTTAGAAGAAAAGTAGGTCTTCATGGACACATTTTGCATGTATAGGCAAATTATGTATATGCAAAAGCAACAGAATGTGGTAGGGTAGGGTATGTCTTTGTTTCTAATACTGGAAATTGAGGATTTCTATTGAAAATTGAATTGAAGGCACCCAGTACCGTCACACTAGGCTCCATCCCCAGCCCATTTCTTATTCTGGATTGTGAGACAGGGCCTTGCTAAGGCACCAAGTTGCACCTACCTCAACCTCCCAGGGTGCTGAGACTACAGACCTGTGCCACCATTAACAGCACATTGTTATGATTTCAGTTTCTAACTCTTTTTAAAGTTACCTTGGCTCCATTTTTTCAGAGAAGCTGAGCAATTTTTGCCCATTTCATTCAGCAAGAATGTGATAGAACTTGCAGTCAGACATGTGGCATCTGAATCCAAATCCATATATGTGCCTGAGTGAGTGCTGATAAGGAGAGGAAAGACAAAGGTTAAGCTGCTCAAATGTGTTTTACCCCCAGCATTATTCTATGAGGTTGCTTGTATATTTTTCGTCACAACTATTACGTGATATAACCATGTAATACCACAGTTAAGCCTACGTTTACTTACTGCTGTTTCCGTCTAAGAAATAAGAGGATAATTTCTCCCATTATGAGCACTTTCCTAAGCATATTCCTGAGTTATAGCTCTTATTAACTTTTTTTAGCTGTACCAAGAACATTCCCTTCTGCAGTGCACCCACCCAATAGGGTGAAGTGTGTGTGTGTGTTTGTTTCTTTCCCTAAGCCTCACATACTTCCTTTCCTCACAGGTTCGTGAATAAGATTAGGATTAGAGGTATCACAGGTAAGAAAATAATTACTAACTACCCCTGGGGAAAGAGAAACTAAACCATTGGATGACATTATCTTTCAGAAAATTGAGCTGAGGACAGAGCATGGAGAACAGGAAATATCTGTGGAGTCAGTTCTTTCACCAGAGCCACAGGTGGAAACATAAAGAGAAATTCTAGCCAGACCTGGGCCTGTTGGAACAGACCTTTAAACCCAGAACTCTGGAAAACTGAGGCAGCCTCCTGCCTCACAAGTTCAAGCCCAGCCTAAATAACTTGGGAAACTTAGTGAGACCCTGTTTCCAAAAAAAATTTTTTTAAATAGGCTGGGAATATAGCTCAATGTTAACACTCAGGGTTCGATCCCCAGTACTTAAGAAAAGGAAAATTTGTTTAAAATTTGATATTTTTATTGCAGTATACACAGATGACATTCTTAACGCTGAAACTTTTAAGAATTTCCACTAGTGAACAAAACCAAATCCCTACACAGTGAGAATTGACAGCCTCCCTAAAGCTTCTCTTCAAAACATTCTCTCCTACCTGAAATGTACAATTATTTTTGCTTTTAACAAGATAGATTGTTTTTGCCTGTTTAGGACTTTATTTGCATGATAGTATCCTATATACTCCTTTGGCTTCTCGATATCAACGATGCATTTGTAGGTGTGTACTATTGTGTTGTTGCTAAAGAGAACTTCATTGTGTGAATATACTGCTGTTTATCCATTCTACTGTTGGCAAACATTTGGGTGGTTTCCAGGTTGGGGCTATTGGTAATAGTTAACAGCAGATTATATTGGTCATATGTCTGTCTGATCTGCATATTCCTAGAACAGAAAGCATTGTGTATTGAGTTACAGACTTCCAGCTTTAGCAGTTATTAGCAGTTTTCCAAAGTGCTTGTGCGTCTACACACTCCCATCAGCAGGGCTTGAAAGTTGTATTTGCTCAAAGCTGCACCACCATTTGTTACTCTCTTATTTTGACCATTATGGTGAATAAATATGGAGTGATGTGGCTTCAAGATTTTAATTTGCATTTCCTTGACAATAAATGAAGTTGGACATCTTCACAAATATTTGTGTGTGTGTGTGTGTGTGTATGTGTGTGTGTGTGTGTGAGTTGGATCTCTTCAAATCTTATTCAAGACTCTTGCCCACCATTTCGTTTTCTGCTTTGCGTATTAATTTGCATGAATTCTTTGTGTATTCTAGAAACAAGTTCTTCATTGGATATGTGGGTTACAAATATGGAAAGTTCTAAATGTGAAATTATCAATTTGTTTCATTAGTAGGTAATGCCTTTTGTGATCTGTTTAGGAAAATTTTTTACCTATTATATGATGCTTTTGCATAAATCTGGCCATCAAGAAAGACTCCAGGCACTCTGAGGGTTGAAGAGTTCATTTTTATTATGCTGGTGGGCCAGAGGAGTTAACTCTCCGAAGTCTGAGCTCAGAACAATGGAGGGCCTGCTTTACGTACAGTTTTGCTGTTTTGTCTCCTCTATATGATAGCAGGTAGTTCTCATTAGCTATTTTAAAGACACTGGGGCAGTGACACTCCAAGTTCCAATCTACAGTTAGGAGATGTTATCATATGTACTGGGCTTTGTTACTGACAAAGCTCATGGCCTTTATTGATAAGGCTGTGAGCAAGAAGCAGCTTTACAGAAGCAGGATGCGATAAGGTCAAGGTGATTATTTGGGCATATCCAAAGTTTACCCAAGGTAAAGTAGAAAGGGAGCTTTTGCAGATGTGAAAGCACCTGCAACTACAGGGGCAGGAATCCTCCCTCCAGCAGGCCCTAACTCAGACCTTGGAATTTTTCAGTCTCTTAGGGAAAGGGGGAAGCAGCTGGAACAGGCAAGATCACAGAAGCAGAAGGCACAAGTTAAGTTTTGTTTTATAAAAGGTTAATTCAGAATTTACAAGACACAATTTTAAACATTTAGCAACACAATAGTAGAGGCTGATTTAAACAAGGAATTGCTTAGCTTTTACCTTTTAATTTCTTGGTATCAAAGTTTCCCTTTCAGTGGTATAACAGTTGGGGCTTTCAGAAAAGAAGACTATTATCTCCTGTACTTAGGTGTTTCCTTAGCCATCCAGCTTGCTGATCTGTCGCTACACTACGAATTCGGAGGGTTTGGGGGAGAGATGGGACTGTAGAGAATTCCTGTGATATATGGTCTGTGCATCTTGTCTGTTTATACAGACCTCAGAGGCTGGCTCACAAACAGTGAGTGAGTGAGGCCTCCGCTCTTGCTGTGGAACAAGGGGGTGAGGTGTGTATCATAAAGACACAGTGGCTCACCACTGCCGGCTCGAGTCAGCTGACAGGTGCAAGTCTTGGGAAGAGTTGTAAAGTGTAGGCGGCTAGAGGCAGGGGTATGGCAATTAGAGTGCTTGCCTAACAAGTGCAAGGGCCTAGGTTCAACTCCCTAGCATCACAGAAGCCAGGGGTAGTGGTGCATGCCTGTAATCCCAGCACTCAAGAGGCTGAGACTCAACTGTGCCTGTGACATGGGAAACAAGCCTGACTATAGCTTTGGCTTAGCTATCATGTGGAACAATCAGGTGAAGTATTTCACATTCCTCTGTACAACAGAAGTGAACTAAAAAGTGCAGAGATTTACCAAAAACTTGACATGAATGGAAGAAGTTAGTAAATGGGAAAGAACAAAATAAACATCAAGAAATAAAAATTAACATTTTAAGAAGCTAAAGACATTCTTATGAAGTGTCTAAAGAATAATGACTAAACCCACATCTGTAACAAATTAATTGCAGAGTCCAGAGTACAAAGGAGAATTTTTAACTTGCCTGGTAGCCCTACGTGTTATTTCAGCAACTGAGTTGTGCAACAGTGGCACTGATGTCTAAGCTAGACGAGCTATTAACTTCAGAGTCATTTCTGCTCCCTACTTGGAAAAAATGAAAATGAAGAGAGAAAAAGGAACAAAAAGATGGTTGTGGAAAAAGTGGCAAATCGATGTCAAGACTAATCATAAAATTTAATGTGCCACTTGAACTGAAGAGCAGGATTCCTCCTGACCTACCTGGAGAAGCCCTGAGGTGTCAGTCTAGTCCTTGACACCCTTGCTACTTTTTCTGACAATGGTCTAGCAGCCTTATGCCTTCTTCATGAATGAGAAATCTAGTTGTTTGCTTACCCACTCACAGCCAAGGGCTACCAGTGCATGGAAACCATAGGACAGTGATAAAACTTAGAGGCAGTGTGTCTTAGTTATTTTTTGTTGCTGGAACAGAATGTTAGACATCCATGACTTAAGGAAGTTAAAATTAATTAATTTCAGGTCTCAGTCCATTTGTGGGTGGTTGGCAGTGGTGGAAACACATGGCAGAGGCCTAGCAGCAGACAAAAATGGCTCCAGGTGCCATCCGCTGGAAAGGCAGGCTCGTAAAAACCTTATGGTGTCCTCACCTGCCTTCTTCACTGGATCTGGCAGTGAGCTACTTCTGGATCTTCTCCAAAATCAAAACAACCATGAAAAGTACACATTTTGAAGCTGGGCCTGGTGGCACAGACCTATAATCCCAGCACTCTGGTAGGTTGAGGCAGGAGGACTGCAAGTTCAAGCCTAGCCTGGGCAACACAGCAAGACTGTCTCAAAAATAAAAGGATTGAGACTGTAGCTCAGTGCAAAGGCCCTGGGTTCAAACCCAGTATCACAATAAAAAGTAAACATTCTGAATCTAAAGATAACTAAAGAACCTAAAGCAACTTAAGACACTCATGAAAGAAGACTTCTAGAACAGCTCAGAAAGTGCAGGGGCATAGGTTCAACTCCTTAGCATCACAAAAGCCAGCGGTAGTGGTGCTAAAATTTAAACACTCACTAGTTATCCCTTGTTTTGTAGAAATGGGGATAGTGTATTCATACAAGGGTAATCAGGATAGGCCTCATCAAGGTGATGTGAATAAAAACTGGAGGTAAGGGAATGAATCAAATGGCTTTCTAGGACAAGTCTAGGTAGAAGTACTTGCATGCTCAGAGCCGGAATGTACTTGGCCCAGCCAAGGAAGAGGAAGGAAACAGGATGGCTAGAACACAGTGAAGGGGGAGAAAAAAAGATGAAGACCAAGGGGAGAGTGATCACTGAAGGGGTGGAGTGCAGTTCAGTGGTAAAGCACTAGTTTAGTATCACAAAACTCTGTACTTACTGAAAAATAAGTACTTATAGGCCACTGCAAAAGGCTTAAGAGTGGAAGCCACTGAAGAGTATTTTTCCCCCTGTAGTGGGGACATGTCTGACATATGAGTTAATGGAATCACAGTAATTGCTACATTAAAAACAGACTGGGAGAAGGGTAGCAGTGTTATTAGAAAAGTGAGGAAGCTATTTTAGTAATCTAAGTAGAGATGATAATTTGGTCCACAGAGGTAGTTGAGGTAAAGAGAAATAGTCTAATTCTGGGTATATTTTGAAAGTATAACTGATAGAATTTGTTGGTGGACAGTTCTGAACCTTTTTTGTGTTTGTTTGAAGCAGGGCCTCACTTGTAGCCCAGGCTGGCCTCAAATTTGCAATCCTTGAGTGCTGGGATTCTAGGCATATAGCACCACATCTGGCTGTATTCAGGAACTCTAATGCTTGTGAAAGCTAGACTGCACGTGTGTAAGTCACTTTCTTGTTGGAACAGAGAGCCAACATCCACAGTTTAAGGGAGGAGAGATTTATTTTGGCTCACAGTTTCAGAAGGTCTCTCATAGTCCATTAATGGGGCAGCAGACAACCCTGAAGGCACATGACGGATAGAAGCCAAGTGAAGCAGGAGCCAAGTGAGAAGAGCAAGCTGATAGCTGGAGACTTAGGCAGAGGCCAGAGCTTTCCCAGGAAGAAGCTGTATCTGTGTTTCTTCTTCCTTTTGTTACTCAGTTCAAGCTAATAGTTGGGCCCCAACAACCAGGGTGGGTATCCATCCCTCACTTCCTTGACCAACAGGTCAACAATATACAGCTGAAAGCTATGCCCTGAGCACCCACCTCCCATCTCAACAAACTGACACAATGACTCCAAGTCAGTCCCAGAGCATTTGCTCCTTCCATCCCGGCCATACCTCCCAATAACACATGGGTCCATAATTATACCACTACATCCAAATACATGGGGATTTGGGGGGAAACTCTAGATCCAAACCATAGCAGCATGTACGATTTAGTATGTTTCCAATGAGTAGTGCTATGAATGCTTGCACATATTAATAGAGTTTTAGAGTACATGTTACCTGTGCATGTAATAAAATGTTGCTACTGTGCTGAAATAATTTTAAACGTGTTGACATGTTCAATACCTATACCTAATGTGTAAGTCGAGGCAATCTGGTAATAGCAAACATTTTAAATAGCACTAGAGTTTGCAAAAAATTCTAATATCTGTTACCTAACACAACGACCCTGCGATAACTGGTCCTTCTTTTATACATAAGAAGGCTGCAGCTGATAAGTGAGGTGACTTGCCTCGAGTCACCTACTTCTCTAAGTAGAAGATCCAGACTTATACACAGATTCTTTAACTGACAATTCTGAAGTGCCACATCATAGTTACACTCTAGAGTGGCACTGAACCATCTCCCAACTTTCATTTCTTGGTTATAAAATACTTTCTACATACTCATCTTGAAGACTGAGCTCCTTTTCTACCAACTCTTCATTATCCCTCCAAAACTTCCATGTTAAAGCCTTGTTTTACCCAAATTAGTATGTATTTGCAAATGGGGATTTTAGGAGGTAATTATAGTTGAGTCAGGTCTTAATAATGCCCAGCATTAACAGGACCAATAGCCTTAGAAGAGAGAAGAAAACTGACTTCTCCATGCACACAAACCAAAGGCCATGTGAGTACATAGACAATAGCTGCCTGCAAACCAAGAGACCTCAGGATGAAACCTAGGTTGTCAACATCTTGATGTTGGGTTTTCCAAGCTCCAGAACTAAAGGAAAATGAATTTCTATTGTTTAAGTGTCTTAGTCTATGGAACTTTGTATGGCAGCCCATGAACATGGAAAGGAAAGGTGTTTTAATTTATAACAAAAGCTTTAATGTTGGCCAATTAAACATACACACAAAATTCCAAGAATGTTAAGTCACTATTTCATTTGAGGTCATAAAGTCCAAACCACACAGTCTACAAGCCAGTGAGTCTAGTTACTGGTGGGTTTGATTTGTTTGTTTTTGCAGTACTGGAGGTTGAACCTAACCCTACACATTGAGTCACATCCCACCCCTTTATCATTATTTATTTTGAGACAGGGTTTCACTACAATACCTAATTGCCCACACCAAGCTTGAACTTGCAGTCTTCCTTGTCTTAAGCTCCCAGAGTGCTGGGATTACAGGTAATTATTACATCAGCACTCAAGAACGTGGGAAGAAGCGGCAGGAAAACCCCACCACATCGTATACACATTAGTGGGTTCTGTATTACTCCCCGTTTTCCACAAGGGAACACGTTCACATGGTTAAGTGTGTTGTCAAAGGTCATAGAGCTATGTAAAGTCGTTACTAACAGAAAAACACATTCTTACCATTGTACCACAATCTCAGATACATAACCTCAAAAATTTAAATGTTCTCTGACAGTTCAAAACTTTACAACTCCTGGGTAGGGGCAAAATGTTACAATGTTATTATTATAAAAATTACTACTACTATATAGTGTCTAGAAAATAACTAGAGCTGTTTTTTATTGGGATTTGAGTACATGGGAAATTGTTACCCAATTTATCCAATGAAGCAATCACAGAACTGTTCTGTATTGTAGATGACAGTGGTGATGACAACCAAATTTTACTGAGCCCTTGCAAAGCATAAGCTAACCTCTGTGTTTGAGCCCATTTTATCATCCCACAACACATGAGGTACTGCTATGCTATTTTCAGAGAAAACGGGCCATACAGCTAAAAAATTGACTTGGACCAGGTTTGTCAGACTTCGGAGCCCTAGAGAATGGCCAAGCCAGGTGCCACCCAACAAGGGTCTCGTCTGTGCTGCTTCCTAGGGGCTCCACTTGGGGAGAATAATAATGTCACTTTTAATTTTGGGCATGTTCCCTAATGACAGAATTATAATTCTGGGCCATATTTTTTACACATTACAGATAAATGGAGTTTTGAGCATGTCACAGACTATTTCTGTGCCCTTCTTAGGTATTAATTTGTGATAGTTTTGGAAGTATTTTTGAAGAGGACTTTTAATCATTTGCTGATTTTGAAGATGTACTTCTGGAGAGAGCTCTTAGAGTTAACAAGTGAATCTGACTTACTAAGTAGTAACACTTTTAGATTTTATCCTTGCATAAACTCCATCTGTTGACATAAGGCTTTGTACTTAGGTGAGAGAAAAAAAGGAATTTCTCTTCACAGATGCAAAGTTTCATTTCTTTTTTTGTTTAGCTGAAGCAGGGCCTTGAGCATTCTAAACATGCGCTTTGTACCACTGAGCTGTGCCCTGAGCCTTCAAAGATCTGTTTTTGCACAGGAAAGTATTGACTTAAAAGTAGATGTCACAAAGTTTAACCAACACTAACTTGCTGAATAAGCTTAAAGGCAGGATTTTTTAATTCTAAGAGTCCCATAATTCTAAAGGTAAAATAAGTACAATGTAAATTTAGCTGTTTTTATACAGATCTTTACTGTGTTTTCACATATACAACCTCAAACAGTCCTCAAACTAATTCTCTATTGCACTGGCCATAGTGGTGCATGCCTGTAATCCCAGCACACTAGAAGGCTGAGGCAGAGGATTACAAATTCAGTCCCAGCCTGGGACACTCAGTGATTCAGTGAAAACCTGTCTCAAAACAAAAAATAAAGTTTTGGGATATGTCTCAGAGTGATTAAGTTCAATCAGTGCTGTAAAAACAAACATTCACACACCCACCCACCCCCCCCCTTACACACACACACACACACACACGCACGCACGCACGCACACCCCTCTATCTATCTCTGCCCAGGGAAAGCCGGTTCTGGTGACCATCGAGGGCAGCCCCAGGCTAGCTCAGAGCCAGCTGGGCAGGACTTGACCAGAGCCAGCAGGAGGAATGTATAGCCCGAGCTGTCTGAATGCCCCTCCTATCTTGTCTCCCTGGGGCTTAGGGCTGGTCCCACAAGCTCCCAGCAGCGCTCAGCGTCAGGCAGTCAGGTCCCCCAGAGGCCAGGAAGACTGTTCCCACCCTCACCCTGCAGGGACCTGCTGCCCCTGGGGTGGGGCTCTGGAGTCCGGAGCTGGAGCTGGACCTGACGACCTCTCCACCACGAGGTGGCTGGAGACGCCAGCGCCAGCGGCCAGGTCCTTGACACTAAGGGCTTGCCTGGCCCCGTCTGTTGGGGACCTGTGCACTGGGGAGGCAGGGAGCCACTTCCTGTCCCCCGGGAGCCTCCAACTACAAAAAGTTTGCCTGGAGTCTTGAGTCTGGGCGCGCAACCTATGATCTATCTTTCCTTCCTCTCTTTCTTCCTTTGCTTTCTTTCATCAGTACAGCCCAGGGCCTTCTTTTGAGACAGGGTCTTGCCAAGTCCCTGAGTGGCCCAGGCTGGGCTGGGCCTTGCCACCCTCCTGCTCGCAGAGCGCCCGGATGGCAGGCCTGCCCATGGAGGCGGGGGGGGGGGGGGGAGAGTAGGGGCTGGCTGGCTGGCAGTGCTTTCCAGTGGTTTTTCCAGCGACGTCCTCAGTCCCTGCGTCCAACCGGGAGCCTCTGTCGCGCCGGGGGCATGTCCCCTTAGCCAGTCCCCCGCAGCATTAGGCGACCTGGGCCCTCCCTCCAGGCCCCGCCCCGCTGGCCTTTGAACTGGGGAACCCTGCTCCGCCAGGCCCACCCTTGCGCCCCAAGCCGCCTGTGTCAGCTCTTGGATGCCACCATGAAGAAATAAGTAAATAGGAAGCTGCAGAAGCTGCCGGCGCCTCTAAGACACCCAGGGCAGCCGGCTCGCGTGGGGAGTCCCACCGGAGAGCCAGGAGCGCTGGGAGACCTCGTCTCTGGAGAGACGGACCTGGAGGGGTCACTCGGCCGGCGGCCAAGGCCTGGAGCCAGCGGGCGGTCCCGGGGAGGAGGTGGGGGAGAGACAGGAAGCCGGTGTGGGGGTGCACGCAGGCTGTGGTCCCAGGAATCTGGGAAGCTGAGGCGGGAGAATCGCAAGGTCGAGCCCGCCAGTGATTGAGGACTCGCAGGGCCTCGTCTCCACAGAGTAAGGGCTGGCGGAAGGGGCTGGGGCACAGTGAAGCCAACAGTAAAAGGAGATGAAATCAGACTCTTGCTGTGGGGTGTCCAGAGGACCGGGCGGGCCTGATGGGTGCGGGCACAGGCCCTGCTCCCTCCCCCACCACGGGCCCTTCCGTCCCGTTCTCTGGAGGCCTCAGGTGGCGCCACTTGGTCCATGAGCATCCTAGGAGGGAAGAGTTTAGGGAGGCAAAACAGTTCAGCTGGAAAGAATGGGTGCACCCATAGGAAACACACTCCGAAGCCAGCCCCAGGCGTGCAAATCGAGAATGCCAGCACTCTGGGAGGCTGAGTCCAGAGGGTTGCAAGTTCTAGCCCAGGCTGGACACTACCAACTTAGTGAGACCCTGTCTCAAAATAAAGAAATAAATCTCTTTTAAAAACCAACTTGCAGCATTTCTCAGAGCCTTAATGTGCTTAGTAGCGTTAAAGCTGACGGGCAAGCCAAGGAAAGAGTATCAATATGACATTTCTCAAATTTTGCAGTGTTCTGTGGGTCGTTGTAGGGGATGAGTGGTACAGCCCGTTATAAAGGGCAAGGCTTTATGAAACGTTCTCTGTATTTTCAAGCTTCTTGTGAGGAGGGCAGTTTTTCCAGCAAACACTTGTCTCCAACCTTTAGACCCCAGGGCCGCCTGTAGTTAAGACCAGGGAGTGGGGGAGAGGTGTCCTTGCTGCGGCCTGGGAAAGGGACACTTACTGCTTGTGCCCAGGAGAAAGCTGGTTTCCTGTATATGGATGGCACAAGGCCAAGGAGCTGTGGGAGGTCTGGGTTGGGTAGACAGTTGCCTGGCAGAGGTGGGCAGGGTAACCTGATGGCCCGATGGCCAGTCTGTGGGGCAGGAGGGAGCTAGCGCTCCATGGAGCCGGACGTTTCGGTTTTATTCTGGCTTCCTCCGCCCCTACTTGCCCCTCCCCCCCTTCCTGCCCTTGGTGCTGGAGTCTAGGTAGAGCCTTATTACCTTTTCCTTCCTTAGGTGCAAGCAGGCTTGTAAGGAGATTCCCCAAGTTTGTTTGTTTGTTTGACTCCTGGCGATTGAACTCAGGGCTTTCATATTCGACACTTTCTTATTTCTTTTCTTTTGAGACCCTGTCTCACTCCCTGTGTTGCCCAAGATGGGGATGAATTTGCCATCCTCCAGCCTCAGCCTCCCAGAAAGCTGAGTTTATTGTTTGGACCATCACAACAGTCCAGGCTCTTAGTTTTCTGCATGCAAACGTGGGGGCACAGCTAGCAGAGGAGGACAGCCGAGGATGCCCAGGTCTGGACGCCCCTGCGGACGGGCTTGGTCGCCCACCGAGAGGCAGCAGTCAGCTCCTGGCTCAGATTTGGAAACGGGAAAAATTGCCTTTCAGTCCTTGGTTGATTGAAATTTCATGGTTTCTTTAGGTAATAGACTCACGTGCCTCAAACTTTCCAAAACATAGAGAGGGAGAAACTGAGCCCAGTGTCCGCCCACGCTGGCTCAGCTGGGGAGGGTTTGGCTGCATGCGCGTGTGCACGCTGGGGGTGTCACGTGTTGGATACGTAGACAGGCCAGCAGCGGATTACAGCACTGTTGTGCACTGGGTGTCTTCATCGGTGTGCTCGACTGTTGATAATGTCATGCACAGAGTGTCCTTAGTCCTTTCTTATGGCTGCTTGGTGGTCCTTTGGATGGAGAGCCACATTTTCATTAGCCAGATGGACGTAAAGCTGTCTGTAGTTTTTGCTGATACAAGCAGTGCTGCGGGAAGGGGCCACAGGCCAATTTTGAAACGTCGTCCTGTATAGAGAGGTTCCACCCACAGGCCCTGAGAGCAGAGGAGGAGTCACAGCAGGGACTTTTGCTCAGTCTCTTAAAATGTCCATTTGAAACATGGTGAGGGGGATGGGGTCATAGCCCAGTGGTTAGAGCACTTATCTAGCATCAGCAAGGACCTGGGTTCGATTCCTCAGCTTCACATGAAAACTAGCCTGGCATGGTAGTGCATGCCTGTGATTCCAGAATGCTGGAAGCTGAGGCAGGAAGATTGCCATACACTCCAGACTGGTCAGAACCATTCTGGACTACAGAGCGAGACCTGTCGTCCCACACGTACCACGCGCACACACACACACACACACACACACACACACACACACACACACCACATCATGAGGTAGAGTCAGGCCAGTAATCCCAACACTGGGAGGCTGAGGAGGGGGCATCACTAGTTCGAGTCCAGCCTGAGCAACCCAGTGGCTCAGGGAGACCGCCATGCCTTCAAATCAAAAAACAAAACAAAACAAACAAACAAACAAACAAACAAAAAACGGACTAGAGCTGTAGTAGACCCTGGGTTGGATCTCCAGTACCAAAGGAAGCAAAGTCAGATGGTGAGGCAGGTGGCAGAGGACCCTGCAAGGAACGTTCTCAGAGCTGCACCTCCTGAGACGGCGGCGCTGTGGGATCTGGGCTGAGGGCTGCTCGCTGTAGGGGTCCCCAGGAGGGAGGGAGGATTCTTTCAGGAAATGTGAAAGTGTGCGTGCGTGCGTGCGTGCGTGCGTGTGTGTGTGTGTGTGTGAGATGGGGCTCAAGCCCAGCCCCTTCATACGGAGCCATGTCCCTCAGCCCATTTTTAATTTTGATTTTGGAGATGAAGTCTCACCACGTTGGAAGATGCCCAAGTTGGGCTTCTGCTCATAACCCTCCTGCCTCAGCCTCCCGGAGTGCTGGGATTAGAGGCCTGCACCACCAGGCCTGACTGGATGCAATTTGGGACTAGGGGCCTTGGGGCTGAGCCCCCACCCTAGACTCAGTGTCTACTGACACGTGCCTGCTCCTGGGGACTTCCTCTTGGGGGAGCTGAGAGGGTCCGATTCCTTCTCCACCTGTTACCTTCACCAGGTCCGGGTCCAGGGTTCAGGGGAGGGGTACCTGGCGCAGCCACTGAGGCCACGACGGACCCTCACTTGGGGCCAAACGCTGCACACCCAACCCCTGCTCTCCTGCCCGAGTCACTTGTGACTGCCCGTGGGAGGAATAGTGCTGCCACGGGACTGGCTCTCCCACGTGGTAGGGAACACAGCAAATTCTGCTGAGCCGCGGTAAGCAGGCAAGGGAGCTGTGCCCGCGGGGAACTGTGCCTTGTGGGTCAGTGTGTGTGAGAGAGCGCCAGGGGGCGCGAGCATGAACCGCAGCCAAGCCGCTGCCTGCCAGGCGGCGGCAGGAGCCCCAGGCCTCCCCATAGTCACTCTCGGCCCTGGCTGCTGCACTGTCCCTGAGCCGCCCGAGAGGACACGTGTTCGCGATTACGTGGAAATCGGGAGCACACAGGAAGGCATCAGTAAGTCACCTCCTGGGGCTTCCTTTCCAGTTGTTTGGGGAGACCTCTCTGGTGGTTTGAGCATGGATTATCCACAGTGGACCATGGGTATCACTTTTGCCTTTCATCTTCATGATTTCATTTGTTAAACTGGGGGTACTGGGAAGTGAGCCCAGGGCATTCACACTAAGCTACATCCCCAGCCACTCTGTATTTATTTATTTATTTTGTTGTTTTATTTTTGATTCCATGACATGTTTTTGTTTTGTTTTCTGAGACAGGGTCTCGCCCGTAGCCCAGGCTGGTCCTGAACTCACTCACTGTGGAGCCCAGACTGGCCTTGGACTCTGCAATCTTCCTGCTTCAGCCCCCCAAATGCTGAGATTACAGGCATGCACCACCGCACCTAATGTAGATGGTACTGGGGAATCAAACTCAGGGCTGTAAGCTTGCTAGGCAAGCACTTAACCACTGTGCCACTCCTCCAGCCACTGACAGGCTTTTGCTAAGTTGCTCAGGCTACTTAGGAACTTGGGATCCTCCAGCCAGAGTGCCGGGATCACCCGCCTGACTGCCAGGCCTGGCTTGTCCTTCATTTTAAATTCTAAAATTTGGGGCATTTGTTCCTAAGTTCTGGGCCGTGACCCTTGTTGACTGCTGACTTAGAACAGGAAATTAAGCGCAAAGGTGCAGCTGTGCTGTGACCAAGGCCTTGCACTTGGTACAGCCATGTGGGACGCCTGGTGGCATGCGGTAAGGCTGCCTTTGACAGAGACCGGCCGTGAGTGTGTGCACTGCACACGCTGGATTCCAGGCGCTTGGTTTAAAACAAGGAACAGAGGACCGGAGGAACAACACAGCGGTTAGAGCTGTTGCCTAGCAGGCGCTAAGGCTCTGAGTTCGATTTCCCAGCAGCACATAAAGCCACGTGTGGTGGCACATACCTGTAATCCCGGCACTCACTTGGGGGGCTGAGGTGAGAGGATGACTGTGCCTAAGGCCTGTCTCAAAAAAAAAAGGGGGAGAACACAGAGCAGCACTGATGTGGCTGGCCTCTGGTGCCTGCCTGTCATCCCAGCAGGGCAGGAGGCCGAGGCTGGAGACCGTTCAAGCCCAGGCTGCACAGCGTCTCGAGACTCTGTCTGAAAATTAAAAAAAAAAAAATTTATTTTGAAAAAGAATGAAGAGGTGAAAGTTCTGGGTCAGTCCCAAGCGTGTGCACGCATGCAGAGCACTAAATTTTTTATGTTGATGACATGTTCAGATGATAATCATTTAATTTTTTTATTCTTTGAGACAAGGTCTCACTCTTTACCTTCAGCTGGCCTCAAACGCAAGGCAGTCCTCCTGCCTCAGCCTCCCGAGTGCTGGGATTAGAGGCGTGTGTTACCATGCCCAGCTAACCTCTATGTGGTGCCAGGGGATCATACCCAGGGCCTGGCACGCACTAGGCAAGAGCTCTAACCACTGGGCCACAACCCTGGCTCAAATCATAGTCCTTTGAATTTATTTTATTCAAGAAAACATTCAACTTCATTTCACTACTTTCACCTCTTTAAATGTGACTCAAAACTTTCATTAGAAATTTAAAAACTCCACACATAGCTAAGCCCGGGACTCAGGTTGCACTTGGTCGACCTTCTGCGTGCCTGGTTCTTCGGGGTTGCTCCAAGGGTCCTGGGGCTCTGAAGCCTCCATCAACCTGTGAGTAGCTGGACGCAGGCAGATATGCAGAGTTGCCCGGCCAGAGAGAGCTCCAGAATCAGGCACGCCATTTGGAATCCATGTACACTTACCGGGCGCCTACTTGTGTACGCAGCAAGGCACGGAATGGAGGCTGAAAGGTGCGTGTCCACACGCTTTGGTCTGGACCTGCGCTGCTCACACTGTGAGCCCCTCACCAGCAGCATGTGCACCGTCGGGGGCCAGTGAGAAGTGCCCAGTGGGCGTCGGAGCCTGTGCTTGGACAAGATCCCCCAGCGAGGAGTTTGGGAGTGCTCTGTGTCGGCGTGTGTCCAGAGCTGTAACTGGAGTCCGGGCCTGGCACTTGGCACCGGAACAGGGAGTGGTTGGTCAGCAGATGTTCCGAAAGGCTGGGCCTGGTGGTGCAGGCCTGGAGGCCCAGCGCTCAGAGAGGCTGAGGCAGGAGGGTGGCGAACGGGAGCCCAGTCTGGGCAAATTAGTGACTTAGTGAGACTTTGTTTTAAAACCAAAGACTAAAAGGACCACTGGGATGTAGCTCAATATGAAGACCCTGGGCTCAGTTCCTGATACCACACAAACACACACCCCACCACCCCCGCCCTCCCCCGTCACACCTACTGGTCATATTTTATATAAAGACATTGCAGCCACAGAACAAAAAGGTCTGAAGATTGGATCCACTATGAACTTTTCTGACATCACTCCTGATGCTATATCAATTTGTAACTTTTGAATAAAGTTTCAACATTTGTGTTGTTAAGTTACATCCACAGTATGTGACTGCAGTGTTTCAATCTGTTTTCATTGGTTCTGGGTTTAAACCAAGGCTTTGTACCTGCTAAGTAGACACTACCACTGAATTACACCCCTAGCCCCCAGTATTTTAATATCTTTAATATTAATCATGTACTTTCCAGCTGAGTTGTCTATTACTGATAGTTCTGTTCTAGCCAATTTACCTGTTTTTTAAGGGTCTCCAGTCTGTATAACATTATCCTTTTGAATTTACTTTCCTGAGTAATAGTAAACACCTACTTGAAAACCTAGCCATCCGTTTGAGTCTTGACCAAGATTCAATAGCAATTTTTAACAATTCTCAAAAGTCCGTGTGACATCTTGCTTCACCACCAGATTTAGTAAGTTATCTATTACTATAACCCAAACTGGTTTTCTACTTTTCAAGGGACTTTTTATATGTGCTATTTAATAGGAAAAATAAAAGGTGAAAAGAATGGGCTAGAGAGTCTGTATATTAACAGTTATACAGAGATAAAACTAACCACTTCTCTATAATAATGCACTATTACTTTAAATCAAATGAAACAGAACACTTGGTGTATTGGTTATACAATATTTTGCTGTGATCTGGCAGTTAGGACATCCATTTATAAGACAGCCATTACTGACAGCCAAAAATGTCTTGTCTTTGCTTAAAACTTCAAATATGTGTACAAGTGTCCAAAATAATCACTCCGAGTCTGGACAGACAGCAGACAGCACACAGGTACCTTCCAAGTCTTGAACTATTTATTCTACAAGTTTTAAAAGAATTAAAGGGGCTAGAGGAATGACACAGCAGTTAAAGTGCTCAGTGTATAAAAATGTGTATTCAGTGAATACGGTCTGAGTGAAGGGTATACTTTAATGACTACAGTTTTTCCTTCCCTATTATTAGAAATTCCTGTTGATTTGCTGCGAGAATTTCAGTTTGACAGCTTGACATGTAAACACAATAGAAAAACTCATTAGCTCGCTTGAAAACTGAGTATTACATCAAAAGGCTAAAGTCATGAGCAAAGAAACTTTTCAACACTAATTAGGTGTAGTGTAAAACTGAAGATAAATTAAGTCAAGCCAAGCCTTTTTCCTGTTACTACAAGCAGAATAAGAGCTGATGTAATTATTTTTCAGAGAACTCTTCACCGCGAGGCAGTCTGCTTGTAACAATCAGTATACAGAACATAGACAGTGATTTTATAAACTTGGTTCAGATCATTTGTGCATTTTAAAGCCAAAGGGTTAAAAAGTTATTATGGTTTGGATGCGGAATGTTCCCCAAAAGTCTCATGTACTGAGTGTAGTTGGATACCTATGGAACCATGTGCTGTTGGGAGGTAGGATCTGGCTGGAAGGGGTGTGGGTGCTGGAGGCTTGATCTGGAGGGATTTTACCAACTTGTTGAGAGGGGTGCCCAGGACAGAGCTTTCAGGTGTGTTACTGACTGGTGGGCCAGGAAATAAGGGATACCCACGTTGGGTGTGAGCCCAACTAGCAGCCTGAACTAAATAAAGGAAGAAACACTGTTGCAACCTCTCCCCAGGGAAGCTCTGGCTCCACACGACTGACTCAGTCCACTCTTCACTTGGCTTTGTCATGCCCTGAACAACTTTTCTCTTACTAGACCTCTGCCATGTGCTTGCACAGTTGCTGGCTGTCCATGGACGGACTGTGTGAGACTGTTGTGGTTTGGATCTGGGGTGTCCCCCAGAAGCCTCAGATATTTATGGATACTGTTGGGATGGGACTTGGCTGGAAGGGATGGATGCTTAGGGCTTGACCTGGAGAGGCGAGTGCTGGTTCCATCCTTCCTCCTAGACTAGTCTTGTTCTGCCATGCTGTGAGGGTCTGTCTCTGGAGCTCCAGCTTCGCCATGGCCCGGCCATGTCATTCCACCATTTCCCAGCCATCCACCTATGAGCAGACCGAGACCTTCTGCAACTGTGAGCTAAAATAAATATTCCCTTGAGGATGTCAACTGTCCCAGCAACGAAAAAGTAACTAAAACAGAGACCTTCTGAAACTTTGAGCTAAAACAAAACTTTCCTCCCTTAAGTTGTCAATGTCAGATATCCTGTCCTAGCAATTACTTACCTACTTAATTTAGGGGCACTGGAGACTGATTCTAGGAGCTGAGTTACATCACCAGCGCATTTTTAAAGATGGGTTAGAACTTACAATTCTCTTGCCTCAACCTCCCAGAGTTCCTGGCTTACAGGCCTGCACCACTGGGGTTGGCTAAAAGATTTTAATGTTACTCAAAGAATACTGGAACTCTACAAATAATTATAGCTGCTGCAAAACTTAGGGCTTCTTTTGGTACTGAAGCCACCCTACTTGGCTACAAAATCAGTTTACAGCAAGTAGAATGAACATAAAAAAAAGAAACAAAGCGGTAATAAGTCTCCTTACACATCCGTTGTTGTAATACAACAGACAAGAAAAAATACTTTATAGTAAGCCCTTAATAGGAAAAACCATCTGTTCCCAGCAAGATAGCAATAACTAAAAATGTGAGAGCCCCCCAATTAAAAATTTTTCCCAAAGCTTCATATTTTTCTAAAAGATTTTAAAAATGTTTCTTTGCTCTTATTTTGAAGTTGAGGGCTATCCTCAGGAAAGGGAAGTGTAAAATTCATAGAAAAATTAATTCAAAGCAAGTAGAGGGCTAGCATGTGGCTCAGTGGTAGAGAACCTGCATTCCACTTGTGAGACCAAGTGCAAAAAAATAGGTGTAATGACATAATGCCCCAAAGGGGAAACAGGCCTTCCAGGTAAGTGGTAAAAGGTGACTCGTGAATACTTCAAAGGATGAACTACAGTAAATGTTTCACTTACTTACTAAATTGAATTGCTAGATATAAACATGATAATTCAGAGTATCAGAAGTGATTTCAGGTCAGAGAAACCCCAGTATGAGACTGTTATCTGAGTAAATGATGAGAAAGGACATACCTATTTGGGGTCACTGACAATTTTCTTTCTTTGCCTTAAGGGTCTTTGGTATGTTAGTTAAATGAAATGGCTTATTACCATTGGAATTCCAGATAATGGTTTGTACAGCTTAGCTTCACATTTGAAGAATTTTTAAAAATCATACAGGTTTTTGTTTGATTTGTGGTACTGGGGATTGAAATAGGGTCTTCACTACATCCCCACCACATTTATTTTAAGACAGGTCTTCAAAAGTTGCACAAGCTGAACTTGAATTTGTGATTCTTATTTCAGCCCTTTATAGCCAGGATTCAGGATGATAGCCAGGCACCATCTTGCCTGGTAATTACAGTGTGTGTGGTCCTGGGGATTAAAAATTCAGAGCCTTCATACTGAGCTACATCCTCAGATATTTTCTGATTTTTGAGCCAGGGTCTTGCTAACTCGCCTAGTTCCCTAAGCTGGGCTCAAACTTGTGATCCTCTTACTTCAGCCTCCCTACGTGCTGAGATTACAGGCCTTGCACCACAGATAAAACTAGGAGTTCATCTAAATCCTATCACATAGCTGCTTGAAAATATTTAAAGACAATTTAGAGGAAAATACTCTAACATTAAATCTTCATTTACTGGCAGAGCCCCAAGTGCCCCTTTTGTCTGGGAGCACCCTACCCTTTGGAGAAATGAACTGCACTCTACTCTTTCTGGTGAGACCAATAAAGGCCAAACCAGCTGAGTACACTATCTCCGTTAGGTGAGTGAAACTTAAAATAAAAAAACAAACTCTCCTTTTCACTTTCCCAAGAGGAAGTCTTCTTGAAGACAGGAATGCAGAGTAAGAAACCTTCCCTTTACTAAAATATGCTATTATTTTCTCTGTACATTTCTTGTTGTGAAGTCATGGAAGACGTGTTATCAGGTCATTACCTTGAATCATTTTAGTTAACCAGCCTAGACTTATTTATTAATATTTATACTGATCTTCAAAGTGAAGGGCAGGGCTGGCTACAGTAGACAATGTGAGGGGTGGGTAATGTGGAGGCTCAAAATCTGTCATAATTTTTTTTGAAACAGCATCTCACCATGTATATAGCCCAGGCTGACCTGGAACTGGTGATCCTCCACCTCCCAACTGATGGGATTACAGGCATGTGCCACTAAGCCTGGCTAAAATGAAATTTTACAAAGATCTTTGCTGACACATCATCTACTCTCAAGAAACTTCGCTGAGAATCTCTCCATTTGACCAGCCTCCCAGCATGTGAGGATGTTCCCTCCCTAGCTCAGATTGTTATAAACAGCTCCAAACATTTCCATATGACAAGGGAAAGCAAGTTACAAATCAAGTACATCTAGGTCTCTATGATCCTATACCACAAAATCTTTAGGAATTAAAGAGTTTCCTAAATCTGTATTTTTGAGAGGATGCATTGCACACTGGGCCTCACATGTGCTAGTTAAGTGCTCTACCTCTTATTAGTTCCCTAATACTAAAATTTTTTGAGTTACCACTTTCCCTCTTATGTAGACAACTCACTAATTTGATATTTGAAATGTATCAGAGTTGCCTTCATATAACTGATTTCTATGCCTTTTAGATTCTCACCTTCATCATTTATGAAAACAAGTTGACACGGGTTTGTGTATCGTGTGTAGTGTATTTCTTAGTACTAGGTG
This sequence comes from Ctenodactylus gundi, assembly GCA_004027205.1. Lineage (NCBI taxonomy): Eukaryota > Metazoa > Chordata > Mammalia > Rodentia > Ctenodactylidae > Ctenodactylus > Ctenodactylus gundi. The sequence continues at coordinate 107,432 of PVKB01000442.1, forward strand.
TTAAGCTGCCAAAGGAAGTATGTGCCGATTCTACAACCCCTACAAGGGCAGCACACTGCTGAGTTATCCTGTGTTGACTGATGACTTTAGATATACTATATATATTGAGTCATTTTTGGGTTATAAATCATATCCTCTAGGCTATAAATGTAAAATGACCAAGTACAGAGGTAAGCAAAGAGCAGAACTACACAATGTAGTTTTTACCCAGTTTCACCTTATACCACTTTCTTCCATTAGACTTCGGTCTTCAAATGTCATAGCATTTCTATTACTTGTATTGGGAGCTGAGAACAGAAGTATTCAAATTCACCTGATTCTAACAATAATGTAATGAGGCTCGCAGAAAGGCTGAATTCTAACTATAAATGTATTGTTTTTGCAACTTAACATTTTAAAATCTATTTAAATCCAGAAAGATTTTTTATTATACAATTTGATTTTTACATCAATAAAATCTTTGATATAACAATGCAGATGAAGGAACAATTTAATTTGCATTGGAATAAATATTAGACATACAAAGCACATAGTGAAAAGGGGTCACAATAAATTACAAGTCGAGACGTTACTTTGCTCAATCACCAGAGAAAGCCCTTGATACGTCCAATTTCACACCATCAAATTTATCATTCTTGCTGATTTAAGCAGAACACAAAACAAATATGGATCCCAGGGTTTACTTTCACAGGTACCAGCAAGGATAATTTACTACAGTGATCCAATTTGGAAATCAGTAGGGACCAGTAAATCGCTGCATAAAAGAAAGCGTGAATGAGGTCTTTTCCTTGGTGTCAGCAGGCTATGATTATTATGTTTATTAGATTTTCCTGAAAGGACTTCACATTTTCTGAAATATGCAGGAGAATTATATTTCCCTGCTGAGCCTCACATTAGCATTATGGGCTTTGGTGTTGAATACAGGAGAATTATGAATTTTTCAATTTATTTTATAAATTTATATAGTCTGGATAGTATTGGCCTGAAGAGTGTAACTCCCCAACCAGTACACTATTAGATATTAAAAATGGATTCAAGAGTAGTTACTAAGAAATGCTGACAGAGCATGTATACAAATTTTTAGTTCAATATATCCTATTATATAGAGCACCAAAAGTAATGCACTTATACACCAAGCATTTTTTGACTGTTTCGAGTCTCAGTGACCCCTTTACGTTTGTTCTACTATACACAGCCCAAGACTTCGCTCATTTGGTCTCAATGTACAAATATGTATGCAGGCAAAAATTAACATCAAGAGGAATTGTTCTGCCTTAAAGTTACAGAGGCAAATAGAAGTCTGATATTGAACTGTCATGAACAAAGAGAAAAAGGTTAGTTTCAAAATGCTAACCGTATCAAAAGAAGCAGCCTTGCAATGATACCAGAACGTGAAGCGACCTGGGCCCTTCCTTCTCCAAGAAGATGAGCTAACTGTTAAGATTCCAGCAGTGATGTCCATTCATAATTTTTTCCTGTAATTTTTTATGAAAAAGAATGTTTCAGATTAAGAAAATACTGTAATTCATCTTGTCAACTCAAACTAAATGCAAGTCAGTTTTCCCGTATGAACTGAGGAAGAAGGAAGACTAGAGAGAATCCCTCAAACGGGCCCATGTGCCTTCAAAAAACCCACCAAATTAAAACACACCAGATTAAAGCACAATTGTTTCCTAGGTTAATTACTACCAGGAAATTGCTACCTCCCAACTTTTAGTACCTCCTAAGTGTTTTTGTTTGTTTTTGAGACAGGATCTTGCTTGGTAGTCCAGGCTGGTCCTGTAACTCACTGTAACTCAGGCTGGCCTTGAATTCACTGGAGATCTCCTGCGTCGGCCTCCTGAGTGCTGGACTGCAGATGTGTGCCACTGTGTCCACATTATGTGGTGCTGGGAAATTGAATTCAAGGCCTCATACTTGCTGGTAAGCACTGTAACTGCTGTACTCTTCCTCCAGCCACTGCTTTCTAATTCTTAATACCAGAGCCAGTAACAACTTCCCAACCAAAATATATGAGGATGGATGGCTCATTAAAACAATCTCTGGAAATGACTCCTGGATTTTTAAAGGTATGCCTTTGGTATACTATCCGTTGAGTCTAACATGTAGGCTCTGGTATTCTTCTAATCCTTGAAAATTCCAATGAAGTTTTAGGAAAAACCAGCCGTCCCTACAACAAACCATAATTTCCAAATCTAGGCACCATTTCTAATGTCTCAAAATTTCAATATGCTTTTATATTACTATGAAGTCTAAATTTTAAAAGACTGTATCTACTGTACCTACAAAATGATGAAAAACTTTTAAGTACCACTTCTTTACAGGTTTGAAAATGAATGAGAAAACAATTTTATAACTGATGTGTTTAGGCAGCTCAGGCACTTAGAATGAAAAGAAAGACCGTGACATGTGTGCCACTCCCAGCTGCAGCCTATTTTATGGTTTTTACCATGTATCACTATGGTACTGAATACTTCAGTTTTTAAAAAGTACTCGGGCTGAGCATGAGAGGCCTGGGGTGTAATCCCTAGAACCCTCCCCGCAAAAATCAACTCATTAAATGCACGCAGAATGATCTGTTACACAGTGAATTAACACACACTGAAATCCTGATCCTGTAGTGTTATTGCTGACTCAGCCCTTCCGGTGGCATTTGAACATGGGGGCTATGTGAAGACAGTGAAGCCTCCTGTCCCTAAGCCCAATAGTGTGTGGCCACTTTTTCCTCCTACGTTTACTTCTAGGTAGGTATCAACACTAGATGCCAGTGTTGAGGCAAGCAACTCTAAGATACATCAGCTGCGGGACTGGAGAACCAAAGGTCTTTACTACAAATTTTCAAGTTAAATTCACTCATTCTCACCCAGAATGCTTTTTTTTTTTAAATATCCAAAATCTCCTCAGTTCTACTTGTCTTATGTACCTCATTTTCTTTTTAAGAATAAATAATACTTGTGTTCTTTCTTTTTTTTATTTTTTTGAGGCAGGGTCTCTCACTCTGTAGTCTAGGCCAATCCTGAGCTCACTATGTAGCCCAGGCTGCTTTGAATTCACGGAAATCCTCCTGCCTCAGCCTTGAGTTCTGGGAGTGTGGGGATTACAAGCATGCACTACCACACCCAGCTTTTGTGTTTTTAATTTACAAAGTTACTCAATATTTGATCCCGAACATTAGAATTATTGGTAGCTTTGTAGTATTAACTGTGTCAGAGAACCCTTTAATCTTTCATGACTTCTAGCTGAATATTAGCTTGCCCTGATGTTCTTTGCAATGAAGATTTTATGTATGGGGAGGGGGTACTTTAGGTACATCTCTACCCACCTGATTCGAGACAAGATCTCACTAAATTGTTCAGCCTGGACTTGACCTTTCAATCCCCTTGCCTCCCTACCCAGAGTGTGGGGTTACAGGTGTACCACTGTACCCATTTTATGTTTTCATTTATTTATTTTTGGGGACAGAGTCTCATTCAGTGGCCCAGGCTGGTCCTGAAGTCACGACGTAGCCCAGACTAGCCTTGGACTCATGGCAGTCCTCTTGCCTCAGCCTCCCGAATGGTGGGATTACAGACGTGCACCACCATGCCCAGCTTTATGAACTTAAGGTCTTATGCTTGCAAGCTAAGCACTTAAACTGCTGCGCCGTTTCTCTAGTCCCCCATGCCTGTTTAATAAGGGATAGTCTTAAATATTCAATTATAATTTTAAAAAATTAGGTATCTTTCTTGCTTTCTTCTAGATTACCTTGGTGAATTTTATACCAGGAAAATTTAAATCCAAATTGCACTTTAAAATTTTCTCTTCAGACTAATATTAAATATGGTTTAAATCAATGAGGAATCAAGTGTACAAAAGGAAAACAGAATACATTCAAGGGTCAAGGAGGTTCTGTATGAGGCTGCTGCCTGCCCAAGAAGGTTTAATAAACAGTAACTGGTACTATACCACTTTACATAGCATAAAATATTCTGGATGTTAGATCAACTTCTTTTAAATCTGTAAGAATAAATAAGTTCAGTAAAGGCAGAAAGAGTTCATTTCTCTTACTGCATTTATTCTATACATTTCTTTTATTTTTCCTTAATTTTAATTTGGTAAATGTGCACATAATGCTATAATTTCAGATGCCAAATCAGCTGCTTGTAAACATCACAATGCAAAATTTCTAACCACTAATTCCATGCAAACTAAGCACTTAGTAATGCTCAAATTGTAAAACTTATTTTTTCATAAGCCTAAGAGGGTTACTTATATATTAGCCTTCTTTTAATAAAAGGAACAAATTAGTATTTTCACTCAAACACAAGCATATGGAAAGTATTAGAATCCTGCTGAATGATTACAAAGCTTTGAATTAGATCACAAAGTATTTAAAATTAGTAGTTTTGAAATTAATTTTGGCAAAACCAACATGGATTATTCCCTTTAGCACAGTCTTTTTGACCAGCAGTAACTTTAAAAATAAATCAGAAAAACTCAAAGCATAGATATACTTACAGACCTTTTTGAAGTACAAGGCAATTGAGGTAAAGACAGAGCACAGGGACACACCAAACGAAAAACTGGTAAAATCCAAGTGAGTTTTATACTTTAGATAATGTTGTCCTGGGGTTAAATTCCTACTTGGGATAAACACTCCACCAGTTATATAACACAGTAACATAACAGGAAACTAAGTCAAGAGCAGAACAGGACCTTTCAACACTATTTTTTGAACTGTTCTATAAATCTAAAATTATCTCAAGATTAAAAAAAATTGTAGAAAAAACCTTCAGCTGCCAAATTGATATAATTTCAAGACAATAGTTTAAAACGTCATTAGAAATCAGTATGTTTACTTTACATTATAGTTACTTTATTGCTCTAAAAAGTTCAATTCTTAAAACCACTAAATTACCTATATATTGACAAAGAGGCTAGCCACAAACACATACAAAATCAACTATATCATAAGGTTGCTTCTCCAATTTAGTGGAGAAATACTACAAAAATACAAAAATAACTGGTTGCAGTTAAGCTACCAAGAATTTTTCTGGTAATCTATCCTAAGAACATCATCTTTCTATAGTTTAGGAAGTTGAACAAAAGGAAAAATGTTACTGATAAGGTACTAGTGAATGTATCTGAAAAATTCAAATTACATGCAGACAGCAGAAAACTGGTTATAAAACCATTACATTATAGTAAAACTGTGCAATGTTTTAAACATTTCCAAACATGCAACAGTACTAAAGATCGGTATAAATTTTATAAAGCAGCTGAAGGGAGCTCTACAAACAGCACTTAACATATTATACAACCCAAATTGTAAGTCGCACAATACATTCAATTCTCCCAATTTAAGTGATATACACTATTCCTCAAAAACTCCTCCCCAAGCCACAATCCCAATGAATTACCTTACTCATAAGCCTTTCTATTTGACATTTTATACTGGATTTAATGGGAAAATATGTAATCTACAGAATGCTCACTATTAACTCAGACATGAGTACGTTCGATATGCTCAATTTTCAATTGTATTCCTTTCAAAAAGTTTTGAACTGTAGCAACTGTCTAGGAAAATTCAAACCTAGGAAGCTACAAAAATGGAGTCAAGAATCTGAATTTGATAAATCTATGAATTATAATTATACTAACAATCTATCTATCCACATTTGTAAATTTGGACTCCCTATTTGATTACATGACTCCAAATATTTCTCCAGTTGAGATTTTTAAATAAGATACATTCAGAATTGCTTTTATAATGGTATATTCAAACTAAATCAGTCCCAGTAAAACAACACAAAATCAGTAATTGGAAATGAAATTACAGTAAAAATTTCTATTAAAATCATCAACTAAAAAATGGTGAATTTTACTTTGAAATACACTAAATTCATGTTTTTACCATAATGAACTTGTGTTAAATATATACTTGAGTTATTAACTAGAGTGAACCAAATTTCAGGCTACTTTAAAAAAATGTATTTCATAACACAGCAGCATATAGACAAAAACTGGTACATTTATTTATCATTAGATATAAATTTCCTTACCCATTAGCAACAGAGCACAGTAAAATATTAAAAAGGCTTGATCTAACATGCCAGGGAAATGCTTAATTTTCCAGTGAGATGCATTTATTTAAATTGGACTGAAATCAGTGTAAGACCTGGAATTTATGAGCTCTAGCCGCTAATAATGTTTATATACACAGCTTAACTCTGTTAAACTATGCAACTGTTGGTGCCAGTCTACTTATAAAGGCAATGCTCTGTAGGCAGAGTCTTCTCACAAACAGTGGACACGCAGGCTTCATTATTATATGTTCAACAACAATCCTCAGTTCATTAAACAAGTTCCTGCAAAATAAAAATGTTTTTTCTTTCAGAAATAAAGAAAAAGCAACACACTGCTACCAACTGCTAATGAAATTTACCAGCCAGTACAGTACTCTAAAGAGAGGGAAGATTAACACAGCGTGCACTGGAGGAAACACAAATGGACACACAATACACCGGGCCTCAACACAGCCACCTACAGTTCCATGACTCTCTGGGCCTAGCCAACAGGACGGCTTTAGCCCAGAACATGGAGAACAGCCTGGGCGAAGCAGCAAAACCCTGCTGCACACATACATAGGCACAGACGTGGAAATCCTCAAAATCAGCAGCTGTCATTTTTCCCCCATTTTATTGATATGCGTAAGTGCAAAATTTAAGGTTTACAACGAGGTTGAGCATTTTGTGCACATACGAATCTTGTCAAGGTGACAAGGACTTTCCCACTCTTCTTTTGAACCTCCTTCTCTCCCCCCCCCCCCCCCCCCCCCCCCCGTTCACTCTGTTTTTAGTTTTAAGTTCCATAAGAGTTGTGATCTGGGTTTCTCATATCAGAGAAACCATTCAATGTTAGCAGTTGTCTTTTTTGAGCAGAAAAATTCATTTAACAAAAAAAGGTCAAAAAATAGCTACTTCTGAGGACTGAGATTAGGGATAATTTACACTTTCTTCTTTACAGAAGTCATTTGTAATTTTCATATCTAATTTAGGCAAATTCAATTTACTTTTTAAAAAGTTATACAACAGAAAATCCACAAACTGTTTCTCTAAATGAACATAATTTTTCTCAGAACTTTCTTCACCTGTAAATTAGAAGCATGTACTTTAAAAATGTAGTGAAGTTTAAATAAGGAAACAGATGTTCAGTGTTATGTCCTAGTTGGAGAATTCAGCTGGTTAAATTGGCTTCTTTTCTGCTTTCTGATTAAAGCCCAAGTGATGCCATACATAATCTGGACTCAGTCTCATTTTCTTTCTCATTTCCCGTTACAACTTCTATGTTTCTTTTTTTTTTTTTTTCACAACCTCTTTCATTATGTTGCATATCTGTGCCCCAAACACTGGGGATGTTGCCTTTGCCCTAATGACGTTCATACTTACACAGTACTTGGTTGGGATATAATGCTCACATCATACATGTGTTATTTGGTTAATATATATAAAAATAGAATATATTGCAAATTAGAAGTGATTTGAAGTATCATAAAGGGTAACTTTGACAACTCAAGATTTTTACTCCCATCCTGCATAAAGAAACTCGTACTTTGCTGCTAGATTTTTTTTTCCCTATAATCTCATTCTTGTTTCCCATGCCACAAGATGCTACCTCGTAATTATCTTTCTTATTATTCTTTTCTCCACTGGATTAGGTTCAGTCTCTGGCCTCCTCTAAGTCTCCAAATTAGAATATTTTTTCCCACTATGGATATGCCTACAATCTATCTTACAGAATATTTCTAAATAAGATTTCATTCAGGAGGATAAAAATTCTATAGGTTATAAAAGGTATTTCCTACACATTGAAGTAAAACCCAAACCCTTCATATCTGGTCCTTTTTACCATCTGTCTCAAACACATGGCAATCCTCCTGTCTGAGCCTTTTAAGTGCTGGAATTACAGGATTGCGCCACCATGCCCACCTACCACATGGTGTGGGGGAATCGAGTCTGGTCCCTGAGCTTCCCAGGCAGGCACTCTGATCTCTGAGCTCTGCTCCAGCCTGAAAAGCATGTACTTAATTCCATATAACTGTGGTGTCATCATGTGCAGTCTCCTTTCTACAAGAACTGGTTGAGTGAGTAGAGTAGGAAAGCACCCTGAAAACACTACAGTAAAAGTACACCACCAAGCTTCGGGCACCAAGTCGGAGTGCTCCTGTAGACGCCTGCTGTTGGCAGAACCCCTGGTGATGATAAGAGTGCTGTGTATCCACACTATCTAATATACGTGCCACCAGTGACAGTGACACGACTTTCAAGCCACTGAACTGCAGTGCTGTGTGATTCAGGAACCAAGTCCTCAGCTGTAGCTCCACTGGTCAGCACAGCTCTAGATCCCGCACTCTAGGTGTCTGCAAGGAATACTACCTACCTGAGAACCTCCTGACAGGTGAAATGGCACCACGCATCGATATATTTGTAGGCAGTTTCAAGACACTTAACACTAAAGATTACAGTGTAAGAACAACCAATTTTATAACACATTAATAAACAGATATTTTCTCTCACCTTCTTATTTTGATTAAGCCATGTGATTATGGGAGATGATTATATTAGCACCTATCTGTATTGTTTTGATCCACTAATATGTTTTCATTTTTCTGAAAAATTCCATATTTCTAGATGTACTAGTACAAGGAGAAGGGTACATGGAGAAATGAGTGTCAGGGCAAGAAACCACAAGACAGCAAGTGAAATCAACACACGGACCACAAAGAAAAAGCACAAAACACTAAGGAACCAAGTAAAAGTGAAAGCCTATTTACTACCAGGAACTCTCTCAGAACCTGCGTCTCATCATGTATGGGGGCACGTGCCATCAATCCCAGCTACTCAGGAGGCTGAGGAGGGTCACAACTTGAGTCAGCCTAGACAACTCAATGAGACTGCTTCAAAATAAAAGGGCTAAGGATGCAGTTCTAGGTACAATCTCCTGTACCATAAAAAACAAAACAAACCTGTGTCTAAAATAAGCTCCATTTCAGAAAATAAAAAGATATTGTCTAAAAGAATATCAGGGCTGGGAGCATAGCTCAGTGGTTAGAGCACTTGTTTGGCATGCTCAAGGCCCTAGGTTCGATTCTCCAGCACCACATTAAAAATTAAGATGGGCAGAGGATGCCTGTGAGTTCAAGGCCAGTGAGTTCAGGATCAGCTTGGACTACAGAGCAAGACTCCGTCTCTAAATAAATAAATAAACAAGCGAATGAACATCAAAACCCTCACCCACAGGAAAATCCAATTACAGAGTAAGAAAAAAAATTATTTTAGAGAACCTAATAGAGTCTAAGGTGACACTATGTTGGTCAATGAATGAAAGCCCTTAACTCTGGACTCATGAACCTCCTACCTTATCAGCATGGACAGTAGCTAGGACTATCTGCCCCTGCTATCATTCTTGGCACTTTAAAAAATATATTTCACTCCCAGGTTTTCTCCTCTATAAATGAAGAAATTAAAATTAAATAACTTGCCTACAGTCATACACCTTGCAAATGATGTGCCAGATTTCAAATTCAGTTCTTTCTGGTATACTCGTGATACTGTTCTAGAGGTCATCCTAATACAGTAACCTTCTTTCTAGCTGAATTCTAACTTTAAACATGAAAATTACCTTTATTATCTGACTTACACTGAAAAAGCAATTAAAAACAGCTAGTCGCATTCTAACTCTGAGAACAGAATGAATGTACAACTTAGGGTATATTAATTTCAACCTCCATTTCTGAAATACGTACTTTTAAAAAATGCTCTGCTTCCCTATTTTTCTTCTCCTAACTCTTTCTCATAAGACTATCAGAAGAACATTCTGATCATGTCACAACCATCATTCGCATATACCTAAAAGATAAATTCAAAACTTCTTGTCCTGAAACTCAAGAACTTCTCTGACACGGCTCCATCTACTGTTCTGATCTTAGTTCCAGCAACTCATCATTAAGAATCTCTACTGTGGTGACACGTCTACTCTATGCTCCTAGAACGTGCCTTGTACTTTTGCCTCTGAATCCATGCTGCTGGTTTCCCTACCTAAAAACCTAAAACAATTTCTCCTTTTCTCACTGTCTATTCAAAGATTTTAATCTTTTTTAGAGACAGGGTCTCACTCTGTAGCTCAGGCTCTAGTCCTGAACTCACTATATAGTCCAGGCTGGCCCTTGGACTCACGGCAATCCTCCTGCCTCAGCCTCCTGAGTGTCAGGATTACAGCCATGTGCCACCATTCCCAACCAATGTGGTGCTGGGGATTTGAACTCAGGTACTTAGCACACCACTGAGCTATTTCTCCAGCTCAAAAGTTTTAATCATTCCATAACAAATTTAAAAACTTCTTTGGGAAATCTTCCTAGACTTGTTTTTCTTTCTATAATCTAAGATTACAGTACTGACACAATTATGCAAACATATATTCATTCATTATCCTCCTTATCCAAGGGTTCCAAACCTCCAATTAATGTCTGAAAGAACAGACAGCACTGAAAACTATGTATCTTGTTTTTTTGTTTTGTTTTACTGTACATACACACTTATAATAAAGCTTAACCTAAGCTGGGTGTGATGGTACACTCCCATAATCCCAACACCCTGGGAGGCTGAGGTAGGAGGATCTAAAGTTCAAGCCAAGCTTGAGCTTGATTTAACAAGACCCTGTCTCAAAATGAAAAATAAAAATGGTGCTGGGGATGTAGCTCTGTGTGAAGTTCCTGAGTTCAGTCTTCAATATGGCAGAATAAATAATTTTTGAAACAACTTAAGTTATAAACAGGATTTATATAGTATGGATATGCTGAACAAAGGAGTGATTCATGTCCCAGGTGAGAGGAAACAGGGTGGCACAAATTTCATTACTTTACTCAAACTAGCACACAACTGAAAATTTATCAATTGCTTATGGAATTTTTCATGTTTTATTTCTGGAGCACATGTAACCAAGATCAGAGAAAGCAAAACGGTGGGTAAAGGAGGGACTTTCAGGTACTGACTCGTAAATACTTAATCCTGAAGGAAATTTACTTGAGAATGGGACTTATGTCTTATGTATCTTTGATTTCCTTAAGTGTGAGCAATGTTTTAAAGACAGTCAAAATAACTCTAGCATCAGTTTCTGAAAAGAATTAGTGGTTCCCAAGCTACAACCGCTCGACTTAATTTTTTTTTGATTTTATAATGCTATGAGAGCAATATATATTCAACAGAAACTGTACTTCAAATTTTAATCTTTTTCAAGGCTAGAATATGCTGTATGATACTCTACTGTGATGCTGTTCAATGGCAGAAGGCACCACCGCCCAGTCGTCCACTTGACCATGAGTAAGAAAAGCATGTACGCTGTACCAGGTTGCTAAGTGATCAGATCTGACAGGGTAGGTATATTACATGCATTTTTGACCTGTGAGACTTTCAACTTAAAATGGCCATCACATTTGATGGGGCAGCTATATTAATGAATATCTGACGTACACTTTTAACTTATAATTCAAAGCATATCTGTATAATCACCTCTTCACTAAGTCCAGCTAATTGTAAGGCTCAGAACTTAAATTTCCAAAAATATACTTTCTTCTAAGATCTAAACTACTAGCTAAATAATGTCTAAGAGTTGCCAACACTGGATTCTGACATTTTAAACAAAACATTTAAATCATTAGCTTACCGACAATATGGATTTCTTCTAGAAGAGTATCGAAGAGTAAGAAATCTATAGTATATAAAAGGCTGAAGCAAACTTCCTTGACCACTGAAATAAACAAACACAATGATGACAAATACACCTTACAGCAATTCATATGTACATACTCGGAAGAAGGCAACTCAAGGGGACAATATGAACATCTTCATTCATCAAACGGTCACCAGCATTCATCATAAATCCAAAATTAATTTTAAGAAGGAAACAAAAGAATAGATGACTAGTAAATAGTGAAACGTTTTAGTTTTTATAAACATGTTCATATATTACTTTGAAAATCTGAAAATATACTAAAGTCAAAAAAGTCACAAATGCTTCTACAATTAACACACAAGTGACAAAATCAAATTTTAAAATTTAACAAATACTCAAATGAAAAGCAGTTTATTTCATATAAATAAAACCTCAAAACCACACTGGCTCACTAATACATTTACATAGCTTACACTAGTAAGTGTTCTTGGTTAAAAAGTATAATTATAGTGTCTTAAGAGTTATATATACTTATGAAACTGAGGTTCTTCCTTAGAAAAACTCCATGGATTATGACATTCATTGAAATAACTAAAAATAAAACACAGTAATGGGGCCAAAGATGTGGCTCAATGGTATAGCATTTGCCTAGTAGATGTGAGGCCCTTACTTCAATCCCCAGCACTGCAAAAAATAAATACAGAAAGAAAAAACACACCAGCAACCTGACATGGGCAATCAGAGAGTTAAATAAATTACATTATGTTTATTTAATAGATTTAGAATATAACTACTTAAAATCGTGGTAATGAAAACTACACAGCCCAAGGTCTTAGATAATAAAACCCTCTGCAAATGGGGCCATGAGGCGCCAATGATGGAGATTTATAAAGCACTCAGCACAAGGCTGCCACGTGGTCACAGCCTGGCCTACAAGAGCCAACGCATGCACCAAAGACCTACTACCTTGAGACGTCCCAGCCTTCAACAGCAGAACCTTGGTGCCCGACTCCCTGTATTTTCTATCCCAATGTGTACACAGAACACTGTTAACCATCCAGACTGCCCTGATCACAAGGTTCCATAAGCACATGCCCTATGTTCACATAATGTCTATGCAGGGGGTGCTTCCCACAGGTGTTTTGGGCTTTCCACTCATTCTCAGGACATGGCAGAATGCTGGGCTATGAACGGAAGCTGAAAAATGGTACCCTGGACCTCACTCAGCCACCCGGTCACCACAGTAAATACATTTGTGCTCAGAACTGTTTAGTCTCCCTGGTTTGGGTTTAGCCCCTGATTTTTACAGTATGCTAGAAGGGAATCTTCTATCTTTTCAGAGCTTCAGTTTCTCCTTCTGGAAACTGGGAAGGCTTATAGGCTAAACTATATTCTCCTAAAATATATATGCTGAAGCCCTAAACCCCAAAGTATCTGTACTTAGACACAGTGCCTGTATAGAGGCAACAAAGGTGAAATGAGGTCATACAATAGGACCTTAGCAGGTATCTGTAGAAGAGGAGAATGAAACATCAGAGAGCTCTTTCAGTATGACGCTTAGAGGCAGGGAGAGGGTGCAGTGAGAAGACAGTTGTCCAGAAGCCATGATGAGAGGCTGTCCAGAAACCGACTTGGTCAGCAACTTGATCATGGACTTCTAGCCTCCAGAACTGTAAGCAAAGAAATTTCTGTTGCTCAAATTTAAAAAAAAAGATGAAAAAAGATAAGAAAACTATATAGCAACTTTGGAATATAAAATTATACCTGTTACTCTAACTGCCCAACGTGGTTTCTTAGGGTAATTTTTAGCCTTTTCTTCTAAGTTTCTGATACTGTTTTCATAGCAAAAACACCTGATTACAAGTGTCACATTCATTTTCACCAACAAATAATTTGACAGAATTTTAATTTTCCAAATTTAAAAAGTAATATATACAATACAGAAAATGTAAACAGAAAACATCCACTGAGGGGGGAAAACCATTTCCTATCACAAAAGTTAGCCCTTTTAAGTTATGTACAATCTCTAATATAAGCTCCCATAAAATTATGTTCCCAAGTATATGAAACTACTAACACTAATACAGCACTCACTATAATAATTCACTAAATCCATTTAAAGACTTAGAGGGAAGCAGTATTAGCATTCCCAAGAAAATGAGACAGAAACATAAATGTTCTTGTGCACACACATCCCAAAATCTAAGTGGAGACAATCCTATACTACTGTAAACCAACATGATCTTAGACAGCGCCCAATATGACAACATGAAAGTCACCTCACTCTTCTTACAGCTTCATGTACTCTATTCAGGCTTGTACCAATATGGAGCAAGCTCCCTACTACTGAGTGCTGAGGATTCAGCAGAGCTCCAGTGTACAGTAAGAAATGTAATGACTGTCCCTTTATCTGTCTTTGCATATATGTGCATGTATGTGTAGGATAAACTCACAGACTATAATTTCATGCTTAAATACACAGCTTCAAGTACTGTTGCTGTAACTATAACCTGATATGGCCTTCTAGTATGAGATTCTGTCAGCCCTCAAGAGTAGCATACAAAGAAAGAGCAATGACTTAATTGTTTTTAATTTTATAAGTTTGGGTTATATTTAAATTAACCTACTTAAAATATTTAGCTTTTCCTATTAAAAACAAAGGGCTTGGATTTGACTCCATGACACAAGCCCTTGCCCAGCAGATGTACAAGGCTCAAGGTGCAGTGTGAGAAGTATAAAATGAAAGGGAGAAAAAAAGAAAGAAAGAAAGAAAAGAGTACTTCATACATATTGTAAATTTTTAAAATAAAGTAGTAACGATTACAAAATACTGATGGAAAACACACCAAAAAATGGAAGAACATTCATGTTCAAGGACACAAAGAATACTGTTAGGATATCTGTAATATCCAAAGTGACCTACAGATTCAGTGCAGTCGTCACTAAAATACCAATAACACAGAAATAGAAAAACCATCCTGAAATATACATAGAACCACAAAAGGGTGACTTGCTAAGCCAATGATGAGCAAAAAGATCAAAACTGGGAGTGTAACAATGCTTGATCTCAAGACATACCAAAGGGCTACATTAACCAAGACAGCATGATACAGGCATAAACATCAATATATGAACAAAAATAACAGAAATGAGATCCCATCTACAGCCAAGTAATTTTTAACATAGGAATCAAAAACACTGGAGAAAGGACCGTCTCTTTTAAAATGGTGCTAGAAAAACTAAATACCTATATGCAGAATGAAACTGGATCCCTATCTTCTACCATATACTCAAATGAACTCAACATGATCAAAAACTAAATGTCAGACCTGAAACTACAAATAAATAGAAGAAAATATAAGGGAAATATTTCAAGACACTGCTAACAAGCAATTTTCTTTTGATAAGGCTCCAAAAGCAGAAGCCACCAAAACAGAATTAGATAAGTGGGATTATAATAAGCTAAATTATCTGCTGCAAAGCAAGGAAATGATTAAGAGTAGGACAATAGAGTTTAAGAGAAAGTATCTGCAAAGTTCATCTGACAAAGAATTAATATGCAGAAGAAAGAACTTAACTGACAAATTCAATGAGTAGGCACAGAATCTGGATATTTCTCTAAAAAAATTAAAAAAGGCCAAGAAGCGTAAGAAATTTCTCAAGATCATTAGCCAAAAGGAAATGCAAATAAAAGTCACAATGATGAGTAAAAATCTTTGTATGCCCCTACAACTTCAGCAACTAGAAGTACATGTAAAAAAATCTTTAAAAAGTCTGAAAAGTGACTGCTAAATAAAAGAGTAATTAGGGCCAAGGATTTAGCTCAGTGGTAGGGCACCTGCCTAGCATGTCTGAAGTCTCAGCTTCCATTCCCAGTATTACAGGGAAAAAAAAAGGAGAGAGAGGAAAGAGTAATTGTTGGGCAGAGTGACGCATGCCTGTAATGACCCCTGCTACTCTGGGGGTGGCTAAGGCAGAAGGACCGCAACTTTGAGGCCAGCCTGGTCAATGTAGCAAGATGCTGTTAAAAAATAAAGAAGAGGGGGTGTCCACTAGACATAACAGCTCAGTGGTTGAGCATCTGCATAGCAAGCATGAGACCCTGGATTCAATCTCCAATGCTGGGAATAAAGGAGTAACTGTCAGGTAGACAAAAACTTCTATCAATTAATTAAGGTAATAATTTTAACATCAAAAAAATCTAACAGACTGTGAAAAACAAGTTACAAACATTTTAAGGCACATCTTGGCATGGTCCTTCACACAAAATGTACTTGCTTACACACAGCAAAATCATTCTTGGTATGTAAGTTTTTGTACTTTCATGCCAGAATTTTCTTTAAGAAAGTACAAAAAGGCAGAAAGATGTTGACTATATCATTATTTGGGGAAACAAAAACTGAAACAGATGTCCACCATCAAAGAACAATAAATGTAGCACACCAATCTGACAGAACACTTAAAACCATTACATGAAACAAACTGTCTATGTGAACAAGAGTCATCATGAGAACATGAGTGGGAAAAATGCAGGGCAAAGATGATTGGCTGATGCTGTAGGATACCTGTGATGTAAAGGTAATTCAACATGTAAACAAAACCTGACATGATATAATAATGCTTTTGTACAAAGCTGCATAAGTTTTGTTAAAGGACTACATACATGTACACGTGAAATGAAGCTTTCCTACACATCTGTATTTCTACAGGACTACATACATGTATACAGGTCAAACTCCTAGATTCATTATCACAGAGTATTTTAGCTTTTATTTATAACATTTCTATCAAATGAAAACATCTAAAAGCAATCGTCTAGTTTTAACTTAAATTCAAGATTATTAATGGAGAAATAAACACTGTTCTAATTTTCAAAAGAAAAGCTTGCTTTATTCATGCATTACTTCCACACCAAAGACAAACAAAATAAGGGGGCAATAATAGGTGACTATTACTATGTGAACATAATTTTTAAAAAATCAGTATTAAGGACTGAATCCAGGGAGGTGCTTTACCACTGAGCTACATCCCAACCCTTTATAAATTTTGAGAAGCGTCCAACTGTATTGCCTATGCTGGACTAAAACTTTCAATAAACCTGCCTCAGCCTCCCGAATAGCTGGAGCTTGAGGTATGCATCTCTATACCCAGCAAAGGCCATAGCTTTTGAAGATTTACATCAGTAATAAGAAATCATCCCAATAAATGGCAAAAATGGATGAAATTAGACATCAAGACTGACACAAACAGTAACTTCGGATTTAATATCCAAATTGTTAAATTATATATCACAAGGAATAAAAGATAGTTGCCTAGGTTTCCTGTATATGTCCAGTTTTCTACTAAAGTGATGGCTAAGATCATCCACCTAGCTCTACATCCCAGAACTCCAAAAGATTCAACCAGGATAAAATTTAATCTAATACCTTAAAATATTGATTATATTAACTTACTCAACAGTCTCCCAAAACAAATGTTTTTTATTCTTACCTAAAAAGCATAAAAACTGTAGCAGGCATCAAGAAAATTTCATTACAAGCAATGAATTTCAAAATATTCTGTTGGTTAGCACTTAATTTATCCAAAACAGATCGCAGTAGAGGTAAACTATTTGAACCCTTTGCCTAAAACAAAGAACACAAACAGAAAAAATGAAGCATTTTCGAAAAGTCAATTACAGTTGTCTCTTAGTAGCCACTGCGGATTAGTTTTAGGATACCTCTCAGATTCCATACTCTGCGAATGCTTGAGGCCCTTATTTACATACTATTTGCATATAACTCACAGGCTCATACTTCAAATCATCTCCAGATTGTTTATAATTCCTAATATAATATAAATCTCATTTAAATAGTTGTTTGTATTGTTTAGCAATTACAAGAAAAGCCTGCACATATTCAGTACAGAAAATTTTTGAATTTTTCTGCAAATATTTTTAGATTTCAGTTGGTTAAATCTGCACATGCAGAACTCAGGGATACCAAGTGCTGACAGTATCTGTGTTCTTTAGGTAAACAGCCAGCATATCTAATAAGTAATGTTATCAAAGCCAATTATCTGAAAATAATTATAAAAGTTCACAAACTATTATGGACAAATATCAGTGTATTTTCTACTTTATTTTGTGTATATGAAGAATACCAAAAGCACACTAAAAAAGTATTTTACGTTCTCAGGTCCCTTATTTTTCTTTAAAAAGGTGAAGTTATATTACTAAAAATTGTGCTTTCTCTTCCCAATCATTACAAAAACTAGCTATAACCCGAGACACTTAAAATATCTCTGACTCCTTAGCTAACAGTAGAAATTATGTAGACGTAACTGTTGCTATAACATACAAATTATAGTATTTTTTAAGAAGGCCAAGAGAAGGCACAAATTTGGATATTGTAATACAAACCTCAATGTATATACAGTAAAACCTCTTGGCACATTTAATTTGGCTTAATATTCCAATCCAGCAATAAAACTTTCAGGAAGTAAGCAGTTCTTAACATAAAAAACACTACATAAAAATCATAATATCTACTGTGTTACAACTGTATATTACTGGAACAAAAAAATCTCTATAAATTTTTCAGGTCACTAATTTTGAACAAGTTTATAAGGAACAGAGGGACTTTTCTGACAAATGCTGCAAGAGGTCAGAACTCAAAATTCATGCCAACTACTTATTATCTAGGATTCAAAAAGTATCTCAATTCTACTTACATCAAGGACTTTTTTTGTGTAGGTAGCGGCATGAAGCAAAGAGAACAAGAAGACTGGAAAAATACTCACTGAAGAAAGCAATTAAGGAAAACTTTACAAAATATTAGGATATGCATTATGTCCAAGTGTACAGATCTAAAGCAGCACATGCAAGTAAGTTCAAGTTGTACCAACAAATTCTGAATCAAATGTAGCTTTGTAAATTATTTCACTTTCTAAAACTCATTCTTTTTTTGAGGCAAATATTCAAATGGGGAGGATTTTTTCATTAATTTTCTTAGTTAACAAAGTACTGCAAACATTGGCTAAATTATGTTAAAATCTAGCCACCTCAAAGAATTAACACACAGCTTTGAGCACCACAATGCTCATCTTGGCCACGCTAAACCTTCAACAACAGTCTAAGATCACTTTAACAGATCTTGACCACTAAGGAGAACATCTGAGGTAATGGTTAAGAGTTAATTCCCAAATTTTCCTCAGTGAAAGATCTTTTATAATTTGTTTCCTATAAAGACTCTATAATACTGAGATATTATGCCCGTTAAAAATATTAATTTGTGAAAATAACAGGCATTGAGTTTGTACATACTCCACTGAAAGTCTCATTAATTTAATTACAGAGAATCCTTTTCTGGTTTTTTTTTTTTTTTTTTTTTTTGAGACAGGGTCTCCTTCTACAGTCCAAGCTGGTCCTGAACTCATTATGTAGCCTAGGTTAGCTTTCAATTCAGGGCAATGCTCCCAAGTGCTGGGATTACAGGCAAGTGCTAGGATTACAGGTGGGCACCACCATGCCCAGCTTAGAGAATCTTTATATAAGTGTGAAGACTTTATGCCACGGGCAAATACAATTTTCATTCAACTTTTTGAAAAATAAAAAATTGTTCAAAAGGTTCCAATCTTCACCTTAATACTGCCAGGATGATATTTAAAAATCCAGGCAAGTACATCCATGAAATGATAGACTGCTAGTCAATTATGAATGGCAAAAACACTAGCTCTCAAAATACTGGCAGCTACCAAGAAATCAACCACCATACTTGTCTATCTAGCATGATGTGAATGAGAAATGGTGACTGCTACAACCACCTGAGGACCAAATTCACTATAACCATGGCTCATTTACAACCCCAAGATTCTTCATTTCCAAAGGGGGCACACCTATATCAAGTATTAAAAAGAACCTAACTCTAATAGTACAGTAATTTTCCAAATTAAACCTGACCAATTCTTTTGTGCTACTTATATGAACTAGGGAAATGCTTATTTTTTTTGAGTAGAAATTGCATACATACAACCTACACTCATAAAGTTTTAAATATTTTAATTAACTACACATCTAACCCTTTGATAAAAGCTATCATCCCTTCTCCCTCAGGCCACTGAACTCCACTGCAGTTTAAATAAATAATTCAATGTAAACTTTGACACTTTATCCAGACTTGAAGACTAATTCAGTAACACAGGGAGTATCAGATAGTGAAAACAACCCCACACTACGAGCTGGGGTATCTGAGCTTCAGTCCAGATTGTGGCACAAACTCACGTTCCTAGGCCAAGTTTCACTCTCTGCCAAATAAATTCAAGGCCAGGATGGCCAAGTTGGACTACACAGCAATCATGTAGTGAGTTTTACCAAAAAATAAATAATATGACACTACACACCCACACATGCAAACATAAAAAATAAATTATCCTTATGTTTAAACATATTACCTTGGTAAAGCAAAAAACTTCAATTGAATTTTCATAAATGGTATATACTAAGCGATAACTGGCTATGACTAGGAAAAGACAAAAATATCTTAAAAGTATATAGTTGGGTACAGTGGTACACACCTATAATCTCAAGCACTGAGACTGAGGGAAGTTAAAGCAGGAGGGTCATGAGTTCAAGTCCTGACTGGGCAACTTAGTGAGACTGACTCAAAATTCTAAAACATTGAAAAAACAGAACTGGGGAAGCAGATCAGTGTACCCAAGTCTGACTGGTAAAGTACCCACGTGCGATCTTCAAAAACAAACAAAACCCCCAAACAACTAACATACTACCCATTATCTGTTAATTAGGTAGGCTTTTTATGTCATAAGGACCTTTTAATTAGTAAAACTATTTACCAGCCAAAGCTTGAGAGTGACACAACTTTTTCAGAGTGCTGATACAAATAAGTCAAATGCTTACACTGGCAAAATAAACGTTCAAGAAATTTCAGTTTCCTCCTCCTCTTATTTCCTTTAGACTTTTAATCTGTGTGTTTGTTTCTTTGTTTTTGAGACAGGGTCTCGCTCTGTAGCCCAGGCTGGACCTGAACTCACTGGGGTAGCCCAGGCTGGCCTTGGACTCGCAATCCTCCTGCCTCGGCCTCCTGAGCGCTGAAATTACAAGTATGCACCACCACGCCCAGCTCATATGGTGCTGGGGAATGAACTCAGGGCTCTAAGCTTGCTAGGTAAGCACTTTAACCACTGTGCCATTCCTCCAGCCACTCCTTAAGACTTTTATAAAAAGGTATTTCAGGGCTGGGGCCATAGCTCACTGACGAGTGCTTAACACACACGAAGCCCTGGGTTCAATCCCTAACACTAAAATATAGTCTACTTAAATTTGACACTTTACAAGCACAGGTATTACCTAAACAGATAAATACTCTTAGAGAAATAGCTTATTGTGTTTCCCATTACATATAGTTGTAAGTATTCAAAAGCCCTTAGAGCAGTACTTCAAAAAGCATACAATAATTTCCCAAGGGATAACCCACTGAAAAAACTGTTTAAACACCAGTAACACTTTTAGCCTCACGATACACAAAGGCCTAACAATAAAAATACTATTTTAAAAATGTTTAACGTATAAAGCCTTGAGGAATAACTCAGTGGTTAAAGTATTTGCCTTACAAGTGCAGGGCCCTGAGTTCAATTCCTCAGCACCACATAAACTGGGCATGAAGGTGCAGACCTGTAACCCTCGCACAGGCTACATAGTGAGTTCAGAACCATCGTGAACTACACAGCGATAATCTGTCTCAGAATGTTTAACTCACAGCTTCCTAAACATACTGAATTTTAGAACTTCTCTGTTTTGGGGGTTAATTCCCTAAAAACACACCTTCCTCATTCACAGGGAGTATTCAAAAACAAACCCAAGCTTCACGGAAACCCCTCATTACTGAATTTCCTACAGCAAAAAATAATCAAAAGACTTCCCAAATGTTTCGTTAGTAATTTCACTGTCAAAAACCAGAGAAGGATACTTGTAACAGGGTAGGAATTGACAAAGATGAGTGAATACAACAGGTAGTGGCAGCTGTCCTCCAGCAGAGCCTGGGCCAGGAACGCTCTGCTTAACTGGAAGTGTGGCAGTCTTTGATGCAGTCTCAGAGCGCTGGTCAGAGCATTCGCCAGCAGAGCCCGTTGGTAAAAGCTTGCTGCTTCATGCAACCTGCAAATCACCGGAGAAGTTACCATGAGACATAAACAACGACTGTGCCTCTTCCTCCTCTGTGAATTGCATCATAATTGCACAACAACTAAATCACTTGTCAATAGAAAAAATTACCTGAACCTATTCTATTTAAAAGCACTCTTCCTATACATGCTCGACCAAGTTTTACAAAGCAGCAATTCTTGCCAACTTAAAAAAGTAAAAAATGCTGAAATCATAAACTCATTTCATCTCTATATCTCCATCTTTTCTCCATTTTCAACGTGATGTTTCAAAAAAATCACACGATACAAAACATTTCTCCAATCAATTAATTAATATATCTAAAGTATGAGATTTAAAATAGATGTACATTTTGTCTCTAAATTCTTTATAGTTTAACAATTCTTATACCTACAACAAAATTCTAACATTGACTGCAAACACGAAACACATACCCAAGAAGAGGCAGGACAAACAAAGCAGAGCAGTACACTGTGAACAGTCGAGAAAGCCACATGGCTGTGTCCAGCTTATTGGTCATCATGAATTGCTAGGTTTAAAAAGAAAAATATTATAGTAACCTAAGCCTGCAAATCATGTTCTTAAAAGAACAAGGAGTATAAAGTTTTTATTCTTTTTCAAAATATTTTAACAACCTTGTAACATTTGCTTTTTTTGATCAGGAAGTGAAAATTTAACAACTGTTACAAACACCCTATAGTTTTCATGCAGAAAGCACCAGAGCCACTCACATAAAAACAAAAAAACAGCAGAAGACATTTTAAATTTTTTGAAAAAATTTTAAAAAAAATCTTAACAGAAATTTAATTGTAAGTGTCTTTGTTCCTTCAATACCTGTAATCCCGGCTTCATCTATTTTAAGAAATATTAAGTGAGAACTAACTGCTCTTGAGAACCATAAAGCCTTTTTCTTGGAAAAATATCATATACATTACAAATATATACTATTAAGAAGAATAATTATGGGGAAAGAAATATCAAAACCAACTAGGTAGGTCTCAGAGCTAAGTAAGAAGGTATAACATAAACCCAACGTGGACTAAATAACCCTCTTAAAGAAGAAATGGGAAACCATGATTGAACTCACTAATCTATGAATGACTTGCCTCTGTATGCTAGGGCCTGGCATACCTGAGGTGCTGAAAATTCACCTGGTACCTGCTTCTCTCTTCTATAACTCTCTGCAACTGAAGGTTATCCCAACAAGTTTTATACTAGTTTTGGTGCACTAAATTAAACTTTTTTTTGATAGGGTCTGAGTCTGTAGTACATGCTGATCTTGAACTCAACAGAAATCCTCCTGCCTCAGTTTCTGAAGTGCTGAGATTACAGGTGCATACCACCATGCCTGGTTCACCTTATGCTGGAAAATCAAATCCAGGGCCTTGCACTTGCTAGGCAAGTACTTTAACCTCTGTACGATTTCTCCAGTCCCTACATTAAACTTTCATATACCATTTTCTTCTTGTTTCCTTTCTATTTTTTTCCTTTGCTGTATTCCCTTTCCCATATGGTGCTCATTACCAGTAAATCAAGAATATAAACTCCATTTTACCATTTATAATCAAATTATAAGGAGGCCTTCATATTTTCAACAATATATGTCAATATTTCGATGACAATATCCAATGCAAACATACATGGGTATATAATGTAGAGCTTCACAAAATAATACTTTCCCTAATATGTATAATAGATTCTGGCATTTTCTATAGATTAAAAAAAAACAGTTGGCACTTCCATTAAACTAATTTGAAAACAAGTCTACGTGAAGTATAAAATTACTACTTTAAGGCAATTTAATTCCATTATCTTTGGGACAAAAAAGCAACATTCTTGAAGAAGAAAACTCCAACTACATGATGACATTTTATTGCAAATTTTCTTAACCACATGCAGGTAATTTCACAAATTCAAAATATACCTCTGGGGTCCCCGGGTCCCCCCCCCCCCATCTAGATGTATCATACTGTAATGTCCCTAAATTTATTTATTTATTTTTTTGAGACAGGGTCTCTCTCTAGTTCAGGCTGGTCCTAAACTCACTATGCAGCCCAGGCTGGCCTTGAACTCTCAGTAAATCCTCTGCCTCAGCCTCCTGAATGCTGGGATGGATCATAGGCATGAGCCGCCATGCCCAATTTATGTGGTGCTGAGGAATCAAATTCAGGGCCTTATGCTTGCTAGGCAAGAGCCTGAACAGCTGAGCTACATTTTAAAAAGAGTGAACTATCCCAACTAACACAACTATTAATTCTTTTTCCAGGAAACCAAAAAAATTAATGAATTTTTGAAAAGTGTTGAGCAAGATAGTCACGCAGTGTCTAAATCTCATACTGCACACCTTTCAACTATGAAGGGAGCAAAGGAGAATTTGTCGGACAGGACTTTAACCAGTCATCCAAACTTAAATTCCCCAGTGATAGAATTAATCAACATGAAATTATTCCTGCATATATGCTGCATGAGAAGGCACAGAATACGACTTAATTAACTCGTTTGAGAAGTATTTTGGAACACAAGTCTAGACCCTTGGGGAAAAAAACTATCAGTATGTTGACAGATGAAAAAGGAAGGTAGAGAAACTGTTCTGTATTAAGACACTACAGAGATAGGCCCAGTATAAAGGATGCATTCTTTTTGAAACAACACTGGAGGAGGAAGCAGCTTTACAGGACAATTAATGAGATCCGACCGTGAATTGTGTATTAGCTAATAACAAGTATCAATTTAACTTTCCAAATGAGAACACTCCATTGTGGTCACTGGAAGAACACCTAAGGACTGCGGGTTAACAAAGAAGACTAATTCAAATCGATGAGGAAAAAAAGTGTATGGCAGAATCCTGCTATTAAAAAATACCTCGCCCCATGAACAGATTTATAGGATTTTAAAAACAGAATAATGCTGCAGGCACAAATAACCAGAAAGCTGAAGATCAGCATGTTCAAAAACAAAACCTGCTCTCTGCTTTGCGTAATTTCTATCTAATGATATAAAGTAGGTACAAAGGTTGTCCGTCGCCACGCACGTGTGCCAAGACGCGTGTGTCACCCTACCACCGCAAGAGGCATCTTCAACCTTGAGGCGCAGGACATCTGATATCAACAGCGGAGAAAAGGTAGGCAGGCCACCTCTCCACGCCAAGGCACCCCGGTGGTGGTCACCTGCTGCCGGCCGGCCCCGGGGTCGCGTGGGAACCACACCCGCAGCGCCTCCCACGCCTTCGTCTACATTCTCTCCTCGCCTCACTCCCCAATCCCAGCCCAGACAGCTCCGGGCTTCTGTGGCGCTCGGCGCCCTCGCAACACTTCCGGCTCCTTACCAAGTCTCGTAAACCCAGGCCAACCACCCGGCCCGCTCACTTACCACAGCCCCCGCGCCCTGGGGGCCGTTTGGGGTCGTATCAGCCATCCGAGCTGAACACTAGCCGGAGACGCTGCAACCGCGGAGGAAGGAACCAGAGACAAAACGTGCCCGCGAGTCACCGGCTTCTCTGCGCGGTGCCACACGCCCACCGCGCCCCGGGGAAACTCGAGACTGCGGAGGGAAAGTTCTGGCAGGCCGAGCTGCGGCGCGCTGCCCCGGGAGGCACGCACAGCTGCCGACGAGCACCTGACCGCGCAGCGCGGATCAAAGTGGGTTTTCCAGGAAGAACGAGGCGAAGGCGGGGCTTTACAGCAAGGCCCTAAAGGGCCGAACTAGGCCGCCGGCTCCCGTCTATTGCGGAACCGGAAGTAGCCCTTTCACTTCCGTGGGGATAATTCCATGATGACGATAGGGCAAACAGGGGCTGTGCGTAGAGAGGCATGATGGGAAGTATAGTTTTTTAAAAAAAATTTCAAGTCCACCTGTTCTGTTCTTCATTGGCTCGCTAAGAAGCGAGATCTGAGAAGCAACTTTTGTCGGTGGCGTACAGTAGTTCTCCCTGTGCATATTCAAACTACAAAATCTCTATCTTCTAATATAGAGGCTTCAAAAACAGCTTTGATCTCTTTCACCGCGGGCTCACTTTACCCTGTTGCTTAACTTCTAAAAATAATTATTTCAACAAATGTAGGTTTCATGATTGTGATAGGTTCCATGCTTGGCATAGCAGATGAAAAGATGTGTATGACAGACAAGTAAGCCAAAATCACAGCACAAACTTTTATAATATGGTTAGAGAATGAATTAATCCCAGGAAGCACAGAGAAGAATTCTAAATTAGGAAGATCCGGGGGGGTTTCCTGGAAAAGGTAATTCCGGCCTTATATCATGAATTAAAAGGAGAAGTTTGGTAAAAAGAGAAGGGGATTTCAGGTAGAGGAACTGGAAGTGCATGAAGCAATAGGACAGTCAAAGAACAAGTTCAGTGTGAACAAAAAGAAAGTACCAAAAAAAGAGATTATAATAAATATTTGGGACAGAGAAGCAGAAAGTACTGTGCTATGCAAATGATCTGAACTCAGCTCTGTACTGGAGAGCTAGTATACAATTTTAGGTGTAAGTGTGACATCCTCAAATTTAGAAAAATTACTCTGGCAACAAAGTTGAGAAGGATTGTGGGGAGCTAGGAAATTCGACAGGAGGCCATTGCACACTTCTAGAAGTGATGAGAATCTGGATGCAGAAAATTTTGAGGAGGAACAAAAGAGGAAAGATGATTTGCAAGTGACTTTTAAGATTTGGTGACTGGAGAGATGTGCAGGAGAGGAATGGTCATTCACTGAAACCTAGAGAAGTCTGGAGAAGAGTGCATCAGAAGAGCCAGAAATTGATAATCAAATGTGAAGGGGTTGAGAGAAGGAGCCCACAAGAGACCTGTAGGACATCTGCTACCCCCTATAAAAGTGTGAACCTGTCGTGCTTCTATTATTTCAGATGTGTGATTACCCTTCAGGACCGATGAGCAGCAGGAGCACCAGCCAACTGCAGCCCAGAAATCAAATGATGCTATCCTGAAATGATGTAAACATCTTTTTTGTTGTTGTTGTTTTTCCCCTAAGGCCTGCCCAAGTTTAGGCTTTCAGGATCTTCAGTCTGGATTTCCTCCTGGTAGAGCTCAAAGGTCACTTACTCTTGGGTACCATTTAATGCATTTTATAACATGTATAACTTACTAGTAGGCCATATAATTACTTGTCGACTTGCTGGTGCACGCAAACGTGACCAGCTTAGGCAACTCAGGCAGTCATAATAAAATACCATAAACTGGTGTTACCGTAAGCTTTTCAACACATTTTCTTTTTCCCTCACAGACCTAGAGACTTGGAAGTTCAAGATCAAGTTACCAGCAATTTAGGCTTCTGAGGCTGCTTCTTTTTGCTTGAAAGCAGCTACCATTTTACTGTTGTTCTGCACAGGGGGTGAAGTGTGTGGGGGATGCACATTTGGTATCTCATGATGATTAGGGCTCCAATCTGATGACCTTACTTAACGGCTAAATACTCTGTCTTCAAATGAAATCACATTAGGAGTTAGGGTTTCAGTGTAACAATTTAGAGGACAGAGAACACAGTTCATTCCATAGCAGCCATGTATGTATAATACTGATTTAATTTTAAAGGAGCTTGTTATTATAAAAATGTTTAAAATACATTTTCTATTGTAAATTCCACCTAGTCAGTAGATTTTCACAATACATGTTTTAAACTTTTGCATCCATTGTAGCATACAATTATAATTGATAAATGAGTATAATTCCTTAACTGTTGGCCTGATGTTTTTGTTAAGGAATAAGATGACAGTGAAGCAAGACATATATTTAAATTTCATTCTTTTAGCAATGATGTGATTAGCTTCTTTTCTGAGTTCAATACTTCTTTTGAACACCAGAAGAGTATTTACTCAGCTTTTTTGTGTTATTCACAGAACCTAATGCACTTTAACTTTAATCTTCACCATGAATATTTTCATCATCACTTTTATTGTCTAGACAACCAACGAAACACTAAAGTCATGATTTGTATTAGTCTCCATGATGTAAATACTCCCACCATAACCTGTGCCAAGCTACCAACATAATGCCACTGAATATGAAGTTTGAAAAGCTTACATAACATGTCACCACATAATAAATATTTCCATCATACAGATGTAATAGACACAAATAACTTCAGGAACATAGATAATAGTAAAATGTAAATATAATTAGGAAGTGATGAGATTTGAATTTTAGTATCTTTGTTTTTAAAATAACTTACAGATTTATACAATTTGTTTTTGATAGTGCCCTTGCATAACAAACAGCTCATAATTTTATTTTTTAATTTTGGTAATCAGCTCTTACAAGCCACACAAGCTGGCTTCACTTTTCTGCTAAGTGCCTTTGTTCATGATATTCTTTGGGCTTTTTGTCCCAACTTGTTTTATGTAGCAAAATTTTCCTTAAACTTTAATTCACTCAGTCCCCTTACTCAGTAACACTGTCTTTGATGTCTCCTATTATCAGAAATTAAGTCCTTAGATAAAATGTGTTAATATATCTATTATATTAGGGTTCTTCTTTAATCCTCTATATTTTATGGTTTTGTATTAAGAGTCTTAAATTTAAGTCAAGAAATATGAGAAATTGTTAATAAGGAGGAGAAGAGAGAGGTGGACTTTTGTATTTCTACCAATATTAGAAAAATAGTTCTAGTTGATGCTAAAACCATTGGATGAAGTGTTGGTAGGAGATCAATACTGACACATTACCAGGATTATCACTCCAGGGATTTATTTTTTTCTATTTCACTAATTAAAAAGGAAAAGATGAATCTTTTCCATGGAGCAATGCATTTAAAACTTTAACCAAGGAATGACTTTCAAAATGTAAAAAGGGGTGAGGGGATAACCAGTGTGACAAATTCTCAAATAACTTTTAGAAAATCAAACACAGAGAAGTTCATGATTTAATCAATCCCTTTAAAAATTATAAAAGCCAGTATATATTTTAGAATTTTTGTATTTCTAAGGATCTATGTGTCACATATACATTTACATATAAAATGTGTCACATATACCCATGTAAGATCTTCTGACATACTTACTTAAATTTTCTTTTATAAAGCAGTAGTTATATAGTTAAAACAGTCCTACTCCATCCTTCTAAGTATACAGATTTACTCCTTCACTGAAGTTCTTGCATTCTTTCTGTTCATATTTTTATTTGTATTATTCTGTTTATATTTATATCCATGCACAATAAAACAATATAAGGTGTGAGTTTGGATCTTTTTTGCTTTGTTTGAGACAGGGTCACTATTCCTGGGCTGGCCCCAATCCCTTGTACTCAAATAATTGCCTACCTTTTGATATTTCAAAAACATCTTTGTGCCTTTAATGTGGACAGTGTTCCTTTGTTTTGATACAGGATATCATTCTGTAGTCCAGGCTGGTCCTCAACTCACTGGGTAGCCCAGGTTGACCTCAGATTCACAACAAACCTTCTGCCTCAGCCTCCTCCAATCTCCATCTCAGTGCTGGGATTACAGGCAAAAGCTACCAGATCTGGCTTCATTCTTCCTTTGGGGGCCTTAATTGTGTAAGAAACTTGAGGAAGAAACAGAAGAGAAAAATTCTTTTTGAGAGAGAGAGAGATAGAGAGAGAGAGAGGGTGTAGACTATGGCATCAAGGAATGGTGCATGCCTGGTTTAAACATCCAGATGCCTACATACTGGAAGGAACGCTCACAATATGGAGCTTTTTAAAAATGTAATTGTGCTCCATGAGATGCTTTGGGTCTGAGGACTAACAAGTGAATATAAGTATATATATACATTGAGGTAAAACAAACATGCTATCCAGGACTCCCCCTTGTTCCCAAGGTCCACGAATGTCTAATTATCTGCATAACAATTTCAACTGAAGGTAAGAAAATCCTGATGTAACACAAGCCCAGGAGCTGAAGCATTGGCTACCAACAGGCCATTACTCCATTTCACTAGAAATTGGCTGAGGGACCAAGAACTAATTCCAGAGTTATTGATGACTTGGCTCTCCTCAGTTTTCAAGGGGATGCAACTGAACCATCAAGTCATCAATTTGCTCATTTCTGCTTCCAGCGGTGATTAATAATCCTGTGGTTGGACAGAGCATCTTTGCAATTGCTAAATGCTGAGTCACTCATCTCATTAGGAGCATAAGCCTACTTCAGTTTGCCGCCTGAAAAGCATAATAGGCTTTGCAGAGATAGCTGAAGTATAAGATCTTAACCAAGTTTATTGTTATGTTTCAAAATTGGCAATGTAAGTAAAAGCTTACTTTCATTGGAGTATTGAAGACGCTGGGGGTACGACCACATATATAGATGTGTGTGTGTGTGTGTGTGTGTGTGTGTGTGTGTGTGTGTGTCTGTGTGTCTGTGCGCACGCGCCTTGGTTTTTTAACTAGGCCATTTTTAAACTCTGCAAATTATAGACTATAGCAATGTAAATAAATCTTGTCCATTATGCTAAATTTTTATTGCTACTATAACAAATCATTAAAATGTATTTATTACTTAATGTTCTGGAAGTGAAAATACCATACAGGTCTCCCTGGGCTAAGATCAAGATTCTACAGGGTTCCATGCTTTTTTGAAAGCTCTAGGGGAGAGTTGATCTCCTTGCCTTTCCAGCTTTTGGAGGCCACCTTATTCCTTGGTTCTTGGACCATTGTTCTATCTTTGTGGCTGATAATGTTTCCTCTTTCCCGTCCTTCTTGTGTACTCATTGACTCTTCTGAGATTTCCCTTCCATTTTTTCTCTTGAAGTGTTGAAGAATGAACCCAGGATCCCATACATGCTAGGTAAGTGCTACACCACTGAGCCACCCTTTTCTCCTACTGTCTTCTTCTAAGGACCCTTGTGATCATGTCAGGCTAATGATCTGCACAACAATTTCAATTGAGGGTAAGAACATCCTGATGTAACACAAGCCCAACAGCTGAAGCATTGGCTACCAACAGGCCATTATTCCGTTTCACTAGAAATTGGCTGTAGAACTAATTCCGAATAAATACTCCCTCTATAATAAAATCATTGAGAAGAAATTAAGAATAAATACTGTCTCTATAATAGAATCATCTGATTAGCAAATTTAATTCCAATTGAAACCATATTTCTTCTTTGTCATGCAAACTTACTTTTTTATTCACATGTGTTGGGACTTTTTTCTTTGTTTGTTTCTGTTTTCATTTTGTTTTGCAGCACTGGATACTCAACTCAGTGACCCTGGGCCTGACATGTTCTAGACGTGTTCTTACACTGAATTGCAGCTCCAGCCTCACCTACAGGCTCTAAGGATTTAAGTATTTTGGAACAATGTAGATATGTGTATATTATTCTGCCTTCTATATCTGCAGACATGCAACTCCTTTGCCTACTTATGCCATTTCCTTTCCTTTGTAAAAATCACTTTATATAAGTTTATTTTTATTCTATATCCTTTATTCAATATAAATTTGTAGTCTTTGACTTTTCCATTTAATTAGTTTTAGTATCTTTCTCAATTCTTCCATTAATTAGTGAGCTACATAATATCTTTGACCTATATTTTTTGTACAAGATAAAATAACTTATTTTTTATAAAGATTATATATTTGTAATGCCATAGCTTTATTAACACTTCTTTGGAAATTATTAGACAGCTACTAGAATAAGTATATATTTGTAGCTATGTAGCCATATATGTATTGATTGACATTCCTTAATCTCTGCCACTTTCTCATAAATTTCAACATGACAGAAGTTGGCACTGGTAGGAGATGGACTGTAGTAGCTTTTGGTTGAAAGTCAGAGATCAGATTTCTTTTCCTTGATACTTGAAACTCTATGCCACAATCAATTCTAGAGAATTATTTAAAATCATCTGTTCACTACTCTCACTGGATCCTAGAGAAATTTTTACAATTTATTTCTTAAAAGGAAAATTGACAAATAGCTATTAGCCTTAGCTCCAATGATAGACCCACAAGTAATGTTTTGCACATGAAATAAAACTTTTAAACATTTTTATTTGAACGTGGAAAGTATCCAGTTTCTCTTCCCAAGGATGTTAGAGAGTCCTCCTTGCTAGTAGGCAGCCAATATCCTGTCTCTCTTTCTCTTCAGACACCTAGATTGACCCTGACAGAATCACTTACTATCAACTTTATTCTGCCTATTGAAACACACTACCCAACAGATGAAAATTTTCCATAGTATAGAATCCACAAGGAAATAGTAGGCAACAAACTTAAAACTTGTATGTTTCTAATTTTAAATCTTTTTCTTTGTTACTTTATCACAGAGGATCTAGATGAAGATCTTGCTATCTAGTTGACACTAATCATAATAAAATCTCCTTAAAATAAAAAACGAATAAATAATGATAAGAATGTAAGTCCACATGAGGGATTTGTAGGATTGTTACAAGCCTGAAGAAGTCACTGTGGAATGCTGAGTGATGCCTAAATGTATTTGTAATGTTTTTGATCAAAATCCAAAGGGGTAATTTTTACTCTTGATTTTCTATTAGCTAGGTTTTCTCTATCCTAGTGAAGGAAATTACTTGTATTTTTAAATAACAGATTTACTATATTTTAATTACATCTTCATTATTGAAATAATATACTCATACATTAGAAAATGTGGAAATTTTAATAGAAAAATTCATTCACAGTACAACCAACTAAAGACAATCAATATTGCCTAAGTTTTTGTCGGATATTTTTCTTAGATGATAGTAGTCATCCATTTACTTTTCACTTAATATAATAAATTCCTTTATCATTGTTAAATTTTTATTTGCCATATAATATCTCACCGGCTAGTGTTCTGTAGTTTAAATAACATTTGCATGTTTGAAACCAAGGGAAAACCTGAATAAACACTCTGGACTTAACTGGCTGTACTTGCTTTATTTACTTTGTGCTAGCCAACTTTCAGAATCATGAATCTTAGAAGTCTCACTGCTGAGTGATTTATTTAGTTGTGCACAAGCTTGGTTACAGATAACGTCTCTGACCTGTAACACCTGCCTTGGCTCATGACAGTAGCACTTGCCATGGTTACCTCTTGAGGACTCAAGGCCACCTTTATCAAAGCTGTCAACATTTCAATTGGGCACATATGGGTGTCTGATGACTGACCTCTTTGATGTCAGCAAGTCAAAAACTCCACCATTAGATCATGAGCCCATAATTTTCCTTTTTCCTTTCCTATACTTATTTTTATTTTTATTATAACCATGAATTCTTATTAATTGTACAAAGTGATGTTTCCCTGGGGCATTTTATCGCACGCATACTGTGTATTGTGATTTGATCATGTCCACCTGCCCTTCTACCTTCTCCTACCCTCTGATCTTTTCCCTTTCACTGGTACCCTTCTCTTTCCCATGCAGTCCCTCTTCTTTCAGGTCATCCTTTTTTATATATATGAGAGAAAAAGTGACATATTTATCTGTGTCTGGCTTATTTCTCTTAACATGAAGACCTCTAGTTCTATCCATTTACCTGCACATGACATAATTTTATTATATTTTTTGTGTGTATATCTCATGATGTCAAAGAATTAAATTGTAGACAAAGGAGGCAAGGTGTAGAATAAGCAGAATGGGTCTTTAAAAAAAAAACAAAGGACAGAGGAGGAAAAGATTCCGCTACCTTGAAGGGGGTCCCAATAGGGTTGCCCGAATTTAATATTCTTTATGGCTAAATAATACTCCATTGTCTATATGTACCATTTTTTCTTCATTCATTTATTGCTGGCACATAGGCTAATTCCATGTCTTGATTATTTTGAATAGTTCTGCAGTAAACATGGATGTGTCAATATATCTTTTGTAAGGTAATTTTTTTCAGATAGATATCCAGGAGTGGTACGGCTGGATCACGTAGTAGCTATATGTTTAGAGTTTTGAGTAGTTTTAATACTGTTTTTCATACTGACCCTACTAATTTATATTCCTTCCTATATTGTATAAATGTTCCTTTTTATCCACGTCCTCACCAACTTTTTTTGTGATATTCATTCTGTCTGAGGTGAGATGGAATCTCAGTGTAGTTTTGACTAGCATTTCTCTAATGGCTAAGGATACTGAGCATTTCTTTCATGTATTACTGGCTATTTGTATTTCTTCTTTTTTACAAGTAACTAGGTTCTCTTTCTTTCTCTCTCTCTTTCTTTCTTTCTTTCTTTCTTTCTTTCTTTCTTTCTTTCTTTCTTTTGTTGTTGAGACACACTCTCACTATGTTGCCCAAACAGCTAGCCTTAAATTTGTGATCCTTCAGTCTCAGCCTCCTGAGTAGCTGGAATTGCAAGCATGTGCCACCCTACCCTCCTCTTTCTTCTGTTTTAATAATTGGGTTACTAGCTCTTTTGTTGTTAGGGCTTTTATAGTTCTTTAGGCATTCTGGATATTAATCCTCCGTCAGTTGAATAGCCAGCAGAGATTTTTCTCCTGTTGTGTACACTGTCTCTTCAATCTTCTGACTGTTTCCTTTGCTGATGGAAGCTTTTTAATTTGATGCAATCTCATTTGTCATTTCTTGCTTCTGTTCCCCAGCTGTTGGAGGCAATTCAAGAAATTTCTGCCTGGACCAATATCCTGAAGTCTTTCTGTTTTGTTTCCTTCTGGCAGTTTCGAGATTTCTGGTCTCACATTAAAGCCTTGGTTCCATTTTTGAGCAAATATTGCATATTCTAAACACGAGTCTTATGAAGAGGTATGAAGGTGGATTGTGCATACACTAATCATGTTTCCCCGTGCCTTAAATCACCCTGCTTCTTTTATTTATTTATTTTCTTTGAGACAGGGTCTTGCTCTACAGTCCTGAACTCACTATGTAGCCCAGGCTGGCCTCAAACTCAAAGCAATCTTATTTACTTTTCTGTTGCTGTGACTCAATACTGGATATACATAAGTTAGGGCGGAAAAGTTTCATTTTAGCTCAGTTTCAGATGGTCACAGTCAATCCACTGGCTGCCAGTAACAGTGGAAGCACGTGGCCAGTGGCGGAGGTGGTGGCAGATCCTCACAGTCTTGCAAACAGGAAACCAAATCGAGTTCCCAAGGGAAGGCAGGAAGCAGAATATAACCTTCCAGGTCCCAGGCCAGTAATCTACCCCTTTTGGGTCCAGCCTCAAAGTTCCACCCTTTCTAGGTTTAATGCCAGTTATCCAACCCACACTCCTGGAATCCAGTCCACATACCACTCCCATCTCCCAACTTGTCTCATGGTTTTCTAGACAATCCATAATATCCAAACATATGAGACTTTTGGGGGACATTCCAAATTAAACCACAATACAATCTTGCCTCAGCCTCCTGAGTGTTGGGATTACAGTCGTAGGCCACCATACCCAGTTTGCGGGGGTGCTGTGAAATCAAACCCAGGACTTTGCCTTTGTTAGGCAAGTGCTTTATCTGCTGAGCTATGCCCCAGCCCATCACCCTGTTTCTTTATCCATTTGCTAAATCTTATCCTCAGGGAGGCAGGTTTAAGACTTGCTCTCCCATCTCCATGCTTGGCTCCTTCCTGAGCAAACTCCCTTTTGCATAGAGAGTGCTTTCGGTGATTGGCATTCTGCCTTGGGTTGGCAACATATTGTTGTCTTCATGAGCATAATAGAGACTTGTCCTATTTTGGTGGCTTCAAAGATATTTAACCAACCACTTTTTCTTACTGCTTCTAGATAATTAAAAATCACACAGATTTATAAAAATGAAATGTAGTTATGATAATGTTTTCAAAATACAAAATACAGATTTCTTTATTTTCAAATTCTCTAATACAAGTTTGAAAGAGCTCATAAAAACTCAATACAAATCACTGCTAGTTCATGCATTGAATTTGCTTGACAGCTTTAGAGACTGTTAGCAATTTTTCACACCAAAATCATCATTACCTGTATTATCACAATAATAAACATATGCTTACCACTAGCTATCAGCTTACTAAGACTAGCTTGTAAATGGAGCATGTAATAAAAATATAAAATGGAGGTCAGTTTTAAACACCATTTCTTTCTATTTCGTTCAGATTTGACTTCTCAATATTTTTTCATTTATTCACTACATACTGAAAGAGCTTTACGTAGGTAGCAGATATTGGGGAAAGGACAGTTCATAAAGCAGACAATAGCCTAGTCCTTCTGGGGTTCTTGGGTTAAAGACAAATCCAACCTGTGGCTTCCCTTCTTTTTCATTCACTTCCCTATATTTTTTGAGTAAAGAGGAATTGTTTGGGCCACATAGAATATGTAAGTAAGTGTCAATATACCAGTAACAAGACTATAAAAATATTTTTATCATAACATTTAAAAAGAGGGCAAAAATTAAAAGACAGGGTATACGTTGGACACACTTCTATTCTAGGCAGTCAAGCTCAAACTCTTTGACACAGTGTGCAGTGTCTTCCAAGATCTGGCTGTGAAGGGTGAAGAATCAGAACCCCATGCCAAATTATTCAGAAGGCAATGCTCCTCTCTGAGCCCTTACATGGAAACTAGGTAATGCAGACAAGAATAACCCTATGCTTGGTATTGTAAATGAAGAGAACATCTAAAGAAAGGAAGTCACACAGACAAGGCTGCATGGTAGCCACGTGACTTCCGAGCAGGGACGCAGTCATCTTGTAGCAGCCCTGAAGGAGGAAACCAAGGAGATGGCACACATCAGGGAGAGATGGAGTGGCTCTGTGTTTCTCTGTGTCATCTCCTGTGCAGCGCCACATGCAATAGAGGTTTTCAGTAAATTTTGAAAGGAAAAAAAGGAGGAAAAAAACTATTTGTGAAGAATTTAAGCTAGCTTTCTAGAAGAATGCCCTATGTTTACAAAGAAAACAGACATTTGCTTCTGGAAAAATTCTCTTAAATTTGATAAATCTTTGTTTTTAAGGCTGACTTAGGTACATTTTGAAGGGGAATAACACCTAGGATCCTCCCCTCCCCCAGGTTCTGTATTTTCATGATTCTATTTAATCAAGTAGTTTCTTATTTATTGAGTGTGTGTGTGTGTGTGTGTGTGTGTGTGTGTGTACGTATATAAAACAAGGCACCAGAAATGGCTTCTTCACCTGAGGAAAACCCTACCTGCTTGAAGACCAGATGTTCAGCAAGTGGACCCCAAAGAAGTGGCCACAACGGGCCACATCCAATGTCTTGTGATGTATGACTGCTCCTAGAATCAGGAGTTCAAGGAAGGTCTCAACACAGCAGGCCACGGTGGCTTAGAAAGCCTGCGTGATGTGCTGCTTCACTGGGGTCTAACCTCACAAATAGCTGGAGGGCATGATGAGGAAAGCCCTGGGATCTTCACTACACACGTGTTTGGTAAGTAGCTGAAGACCTCAAGGGTGTAATCCAAAATGCTTTTGCTTCCACAAGAGAGCCTCGGATTTTGTCCATGAGAACCACCTACAGGTCTGTTCACCTGCTGGGGTGAGCACCTCATAGATGAGGAATTGGAGGAGTTGAAATGCAAGACACTCATTGGGAAGAAAGACAACTTAAGTCAAACCTCAAACGTGGGGCCAAGGACAAAGCTGATTACCACCCTCAACACCCGGACCCTTGTTGCAGTCACCTCCCTCAGCCTTACATTCATTGATACCAGCTCCATGCCCACTTTCTGACAACACCCTATCAAAGGATCCTCCCTTTGAGGGCTGATGTGTCACATCCCAGTGAAGGAAACAGGCCGAGAGAAACAATAGAAGGAACAGATAGCCAACTTGAGGTAGATATTCCTACTGCAATCCCAAATCCCCTGAAGGCGGTTTCTGTCCATCAAAGGAAGGACTGCCAGAGTCAGATGGCAGGATCAGGAGGCACCAAGGGAAGACCTCTCCAGAGAGCCAGTGTCTCAGCTGTTCTGTCCATTCCGGATTTCTCCTGAGAAAGAAGGTGTATTAGACACCACTTCTTGTGCTTTGCCACAAAAACATGTGAGCTCTGTGTTTAGGTCTTTGATCTTTAAAGGACACTTATAAAACATCTAATCTATTCAGAGAGTTTGGTACTGAGGAATCAAAAACAGCAACAACAAAAAAGCTTTCAATCTAACAAACAAAGCATGACACAGAAATTAATACAAATGAGAAAGAAATATATTCTTTGTGAAGGGTCAAAAGAATGACAGATCAGGAAGCATTTTGTGTACCGAATTTGAGAGGGACTCAAGAGACATTCAGAATTTGGATTTATGGATGTGAGGTAAGAGGGCACCTAGGCTAAGGGCATGTTGTAGGCATGCATGGGGAAAAAAGTGGTGATTTCTTGTCATGTGTAAGGCAAGAGCGTGAGTTGGAACTGAGAATGCCGTGTGCTGCATGTGGGGGGAGAGAACAAGCGGGATAACACTTAAATGTTAAACATCTCTAGCGCAGGTCCAGGATCATCTTTCTCTCATGTCAGTGGGGCATACGCAGTAGAAGTGTTTGGGATCCGGCAAAAGCAAAGCTGACTTGCAAACATACCTAGATTTAGTGGGATGGAAGTGGTCCTAGTTACCCCGGTTTTTACGGTTCAGTGATTTAGGTATATGAAGTCCTTCTGGGCTAAGGGTGTAGCTCAGTGGTAGCCTGCATGAAGCCTTGGGTCTAATCTCCAGTAATTCTGGTGTGCAAAGGCAATCCAAAGGTATGCCTGTATTGCTGCCGCCCGCTATGTGGATTTATCAGTGTCATGACATGACTGTGCAAGACTGGAGGTGATCTGAGTCTAATCAACACCACCCCGTAGGGAGAAAAGGCCTAACATTCATAGAACTAGAAACCCATCTATGGAAAATTCTTGCAATCATCAGATAAATAGAAAGATCAAGTTTTCATTAAGACCTACTCAAAATAGAATTTAGCTCCAACCAGTAACGCTTTCAACAAGGAGGCATTACGAAAAAAGTACCATTGGCTTGCCCGACAAATTGCATGAATACTTTGGGAAAACTGAATTAATTCTAATTCCTTTCTTCTTGGATACATAATACAGACATTAATGAAGATATTGTAAAGTTTAGAATAAGTCACTACCTTGAGTCTTGTCAATTAAAATATTATCTATTAAAAAAGAAAAATAGAAGCACATAAGGGAAAAAGGATAGAAAAAAGAGGAAACAAAGATTATGAATTCATCATGTAAAAACACTTACTTGAAAGGCCCTGAAATTTTATACCTTATACATGAAAGAAACTTGGTTGAGATTTTTCTCAAATTTGAAAGCAATTATACAAATGTGATCGCCAATAATGTCATACAAATCTAACAGTAATTCTCTAAATTATTGTTAAATAACTTTAAAATTAATTGTACTAAAAAAGATGGAATGATCTTTCTGATCTCTCTATAGTAAATAAGATTGCAAAGCTGTCATCATATAAAAAGGCAGTCAGAGTTTGAAACCAGGACATATAGGAGAAAGAAGTATTATGAAAGTGAGTTATGCAATTCACCTGAGTTATGTTAGTATAAACAGAAATTGTTACTTTCCTAGATTTATAGGCTTGTAGCATTTGTCCTAAAATCTGGTAATACTTAGAGATTTTTTATTTGAAATCAACGCTCAATTTTATGAATTAATTATTACTAAATAAACTGATGGGATATTTAAAGTTATCATCAAAGAGGACCCTGAATACTGCTGCCTGCTTTTGGCCTTTATTCATTTATTCAGCAAATATTTGTTGAACTCCTACTACAGGTGCCATTTGGTACTGGGTACACAACAATTGGCAAATCAAACAAGGACTGCCCTGGAGAATTCTTAGATGGAGTCCCACAGTGTAGCCTAAAGAGTTGCAGCAACTACTGGCAACACCTGCAGAAACAGAACAGGTTTAACCTGACTTGGGGGCAGAAGGGGAAATGGATGCAATATTAGCTCCTCCCTCCTCCACCTTTCCCAGATTTTGGCTTCCTCTGGGGGAGGCTTTCATCTTACCCAGATTTTCTATCTTTCAAGGGTTTACTCTATGGTGTCTCCAACCTGCCCCTCAGCCTGAAGGAGCTACCCCTCTGTGGGCCGTCTAGAAGCCTGTGATCTATAAGATTGTATCTGAGAGGCAGGAGACCTTGGAGGAGGCAGGAAAGTCAGATTGGGCAAGGAGACTCTCAAGCCAGAATAACAAAAACTCCGTAAACATTGTACTAAAGTGGCAAGAGCGCTGCCATCTTTGATTTTCCCTGATGTATTATTCTTTGCCCTGGTCACCTTTCCTGTGTAGCTACCTGTGACCTCGTGACTCACTCTCTGCTGACACCCTGCATCTGGGCGGTTATGGGAAATCTCAACCGAAATCAGGCACAAAGCATAAATTCCGGATACCTGTGAGCTTATTGTCATTTGATTCTGTAATGTACCCCTAGTTACTCTATTTGACACAACCTTCCTCCACCCTGTGCTCCTTCCCCTTCTGTTATCTCCTCTGTCAACTTCTTGTCATCCTTCCCATTCTTGTGGTTTACGCCTTAAGAAACCCCACCAAATCCCTGCTTCGGGACTGAGAATTCTTTGGGGCATGAGCCTGTTTTCAGTCGCTGGCTAATGAAGGACTCCCAGTGCTTCCCCTGTGTGATATTGTCTTGCTTGGGTATAACCACACCAAAGTGTTGAGGTGACTTTACAGGTCTCTTGGTAATGCTAACTTCAAAATAGACACTAGATAGTAGTAAGAAATCCATGTATAACCAATGTAGTAGATTTCAAAATCTTTAACATTAAAATACTGTGCATTTTATTTTTCAGACTCCTAGAAATTTCTCTTGGTCTTCACCTAGTGCTTTGGCACTATCTTTTTCAGACTTCTATGCCTTCAGAAACAGCCCAATGATGTCAAATATTTTATGTGAGTCCCCAAGAGAAACACCAATTACTTCACCACTGTGTCCTCTCTTGTCAGGAAGTGTTATGCCCAGATCGGGAACATCCCAAAGACACCAGGAGACAGGTCACGCACGCAAAGGCAAGGAGTCTTTATTCGGGCTTGTGCTCGGTCTCTCAGTCTGCACCAACATAGTGGATCCGATCTGAGAGCCTCGGGTCTCTGTGTAGCAGACTTTGATCAGTTACAGACAAAGGGAGGTGGGCTTTCAGCTTGGTGGTTACGCAATTGGTGAGCATACAGCAGCGGAACAGACTTGTTACATGGTGATTCGCTAACTAACATTAAGCAACTGCCTCTGGCCCCCAGACCCAATTCCCCATCCGCAGGAATGTAACCCTCACCAATGGAATGTCAGCAACATTTCTTAGGCAATGCCAGCTTTCTCCTGTTTCTGCCTGGTCATCCTGAGAGAGCAGAATTTCTGGCCTACTAATTTTAAGCTGGATTTGAGACCTTTCATGGAGTTCGTTTAGCCTGGGTTTTTCAGAAGAGAGTTCAATATACTTCTTGTCTCAAAATCTCAGAAGGCTGAAACACATTAACACAGAAAAGGAAATGCAATTTGGATTCAACTACTTGTTCTCTTGCAAGGTAGTAATAGTCAATAATGTTTAACCTAACAGGATGTTCAAAATGAAAGAGTCCTTCCTCAAAGACTGTCAAGTTTGATCTCTCTCCTTTTACAAATGGATAAGCTAGGGAGAGAATATGAGGCAATCCTTTGTTCTCAGGATGTGATCTGAAAGTGATCTTACAGCTTAGGCCCAAGAATTCCCTTCCCTGGATCTTCAACCAATATTCATGAGCACATCAAGACATTATGAAGAGTTCTTTTTCTGCTTTTATGCTAGACTCAACAGTTATTAAGAGAGCATTCAGCAATTAATTGGAGTGCAGAAAAATTCTGAAATTGTGTGCATAATCTGGGCTCTTCAAAGAGGAACACAAATTGTCAAATATGTGTGTGTACACAAACCTGTGCATACACAAATCTGTGTGTGCATGCACATATATACGTGCACAAAATATTGATAAATGTATACATATTTACACATATTAGCTCATCCATAAAGAGACATCAAGAGCTGAATAGCATTTGTAGCATACCTATATGCTACATGTAACTACTATTAATAAATTTAAAAAGAAACGCAAAAACTCCTCAATATTTTAGTATTTGTGAAAAATTTATCATTTTGTGTTTGTGGTAGTGGTAGTTGTCAATTATTGAACTTTATACTTTGTAATAATAAGACTAAGTTGATTTCGATGACACAATGGAAAACTATCTGCTCTACTGTTGGCTTAATGTGAGTAATGCAAAATTATTGGTACAAGGAAACAAACTTTTACTTAAAGACATTTATTTAGAGCAATCACCTTTTGTCAAATGTTAGAGTTATGGCTCTAAATTGTATTCTCATCTTTTTGAAAAGCAAAGTAGGTGTGTTCATAGCCCTGTGTAAAGCACATCCAAGTTCAAATGAGGATGTGCAGAAGCAATCAGGAAATTAATTCTACATGAATTGAGTATGCTTCAGGGCATTTGAAGTAAGGTAGTATGTGAGAGTAGGTGTTTTTTTGCCTTGGACTTCTGACACTTTCACGGATACAGACCCCATATGCTGAACAAAGTAGATAGCAGGTTATTTGTATTATTGCTAAAAACGACCCATAGTACTAAGTACAGCATTATTGCTTAGGGACAGTGATTTGATTTTGGAATATAAAACTTGGTGTCGGCATCGCAAAGTGACTAAAAGCAGAGATCTGGGTTATTTTACCTCCTAGCCGAAACCAGGGCATATTGGGTAGCCTCTGAGTACCTCAATGCCCTGGTCTCGCTATAAGATGGAGGGAACTACAGAACTGTTTAGTTCTAGAGTTGCTTCGATTCGTGAAGTACTTAAAACACTTGGTTCACGCTGTTATTATTATTGTTGCAACATCATCATTATTGTTGTCATTTTCTTCAAGGATTGCCAATGATTTGGCCTCAAATCTCCTGGACTGTGGGAAGAGATATTGCTAAGTCATTGTGCTCACGATGTGCTGGGAAAGTCTTTGTTGCTCTTTGTTCCTGACAAAGTCATGGACCTCTTTCCTTCACTATCATTCACGTGGATTTGACCTCAAACCCTGATATTTGTATTACATGAATCTTTGAAAACAACTTGTGTGTGTGTTACTGGGAATTGAACCCAAGACCTTCAAACTGAGGTGCAATTCCAGCCCTCCCCCCCCCCC
The DNA here is from genome assembly GCA_004027205.1 of Ctenodactylus gundi. Lineage (NCBI taxonomy): Eukaryota > Metazoa > Chordata > Mammalia > Rodentia > Ctenodactylidae > Ctenodactylus > Ctenodactylus gundi. The sequence continues at coordinate 150,356 of PVKB01000442.1, forward strand.
TTTTTTTTGGCTGGGCTGGAACTTGAAATCGTTCTTTCTTAGTCTCTTAACGTACTGGAATTACAGGTGAGCAACACCGTGTCTGGCCTGAAAGCAAAACCGTGTTTGGTTTTGTCACAGTGTCTTAGTTTAGGATGCCATAACAAGACACTGGGTGGCTAAAAGAACAGAAATTTATTTTCTCACAGTTCTGGAGGGTCCAAGTTCAACAATCAGTGTATCAGCATGGTCAGGGTCTTTCAGGGTGTCGTTTCTTGTTATGCAGGTGGCCACATTTCGTTGTGTCTTCACATGATGGAGAAAGAGGAAGTTTTGTAATGTTTCTTCCTAGTATGACATTGATCCCATAATTAGGGTCCTAAGCCTCCCAAAGTTCCTGTCTCTAATACCATCGCATCAAGGGTTATCCTTCGACATGGGAATCTTAGAGAACAGAGTTCAATTCACGGAAACCCACTTGTGTCAGATTTTTCTTTCCTCCAAATGTCTGTAGATAATAACATGGTTGGGATCATCAGAGACAAATGCATCCAGCTGCTCCCTAAGCCTCTGTTCTCCTTGACGTGTCTTGACTAATGTATTAACTAGCATACCTCTTCTCTAGAGTTTGCTGAACTACATTCATGTTTTATTCCCAAATTATCAGACAAAATTTTTCTCCTTAAGTCGGGCATGGTGGCACACACATATAATCTCAGCAGTAGGGAGGCTGGGACAGGAGGACTGTCTTGAGTCCAAGGCCAGCCTGGGTTCCATAGTGGGTTACAGAGTGAGACTCTGCACACACACACACACACACACACACACACACACACACACACAAAATCTGATACAGAGATAATTTCAACTATATGATAGCAATTTTTACTATTTAGAAATAATAAATATTTATATATTACTAACAGCAAATTATTATTATAAGTTAAATCATGTTCTTTTTTTAAAGATGCTAAAATCCTAACTCTGAGTACTTCAGAATGTGAAATTACTTGAAGAGAGAGTTGCGGCTGAGGTAATTAGTTAAGATGAGGCCATCGTGGAATTGGGTGAGTCCCTAGTCCAATGGGACCAGTGTCCTTACAAGATAGCGGGTGTTGGGAAGAAAGAAGATGGCAGCGGTGCATCTACAATGGAAGACATGCCAGAGATGCCTGTCGAACTGCCAGGAAAAAGGAAGAAGAGAATGAGGAGTTCTCTACAGGATTCAGAGGGGAAGCATGAGAATTTCTAGAACATGGGAGAACACAGTTCTGTCGTATTAAGCTCCCCAGTTTGCAGCACCTTGTCTTGGCAGCCTTAGGAAACTAATACAGTTGCCTATTTCCTAGAATTATAACAAAATCATCAAAGGTACTTTATATTCTTTTTTTTAAGTGGATATTTATCCCTGCCTTTTTTTTCCTTTTTCAAATATGGCAAGAAAACAAAAAGGTCACCAGAATTCATTATTTATTTTTGAAATTCACTTTGCCAGCAAAGTGAGTCATAGCAAGTAAAAAACAAAGACAAAGATAAATAAGCTATTTTATTTAATCCAAGAAGATAAAGAAAGCATTTGCTGCAGAGCGTGGCTTATTGCCAGAGGGGTTGTTGGGAAAACAATTATAAGTACATTGAAAATGACATTTACAGAATCAACTATCAAATTATTTGTGGAATACATTTGAAATTAAATTTTCATTACCAACCCCAGTATCAAAGAACATTATTAGCATTGTTTACGATATAAATTATGCAAAGTAGGTAGAGATGGCCGACTGACAAATAAGTTGACAATGTAGATAGAAAGGACTCAGTCGGAAAAGTCGAAGCAGTGTCTTTGAAGTACTGCCACAAACGAGGGGAAACTGTTGGAGGTTCACAGGGGTTTCTAAAGCCTTATATTTTATTACAATTATTTTCAAGACTAAAGCATTACATATTGTCACGTCATAAAACAAAGCCTACTCTATACTACCAGAAAAATGCAAGAATGCTCAAGCCAAATTCCTTTATGTATAGATGACTTCTCTGAAAACAGCAAGTCCCCGAGAGAAGAGTTACTGCTTAGCGCTCGTTTATGTGGAAGTGAAAAGTAATGGAGACTAAACAGTAACCTGCTCCAGTAAGAAGCTCACGATCCTGGGTGTGGCGGTGCATGTCCATAGTTCCAGCTACACAAGAGGCTGAGGCTGAAGAATGGCAAATTTGAGGTGAGTCTGGGCAACTTACGGAGGCCTTGACTTAAAGTAAAACATAAAAGGACTGGGGACAGAGCTCACAGACAATGTGCTTGCCTAGCACATGTGAGGCCCTGGGCTGAACCCCCGTACAAAATCAACCAACCCATCAATCATTGATGAGATTAGTAAGCAAGAGGACTGGAGAAATGGCTCAACAGTTTAAGTGCTTGCCTAGAAAGCACCAAGTCAAGCGCTAAGTACCTGTTCGATTCCCCAGCACCACATAAGCCGGGTGTGTTTGCGCGTGCCTGTAATCCCAGCACTCGGAAGGCTGAGGCAGAGGGTTGCCCTGAGTCCAAGGCCAGCCTGGGCTCTGTAGTGAGTTCAGGACCAGCCAGGACTACAGAGTGAGACCCTGTCTCAAAAAAAAAATAGTAAACAGTATATATCACACTTATATATTCTGTCTCTGTGACTCTGGAGGGAGCAGGGTGGAATCATCTCTGTGGGGTGCAGGCTTGAGCTAGCACCACGTGCATAAGCCAAGGCACTAATACCATGGAACGTACATCAAAGGGGGGGACACGAAGCATTGCCCTTTGTTTTGTCAAGTTGCTCAAGGACTTAGTCTTCAAACTGACATGATGAATAGCATTAAATGAGGAAGTGAAGGGGATAATTTCATCAAATTTATAAAGTTAAGATCATATCCTAAGGTATTGCTCTTCTGAGATGATTATGGTAATGACAGAGAGGAATACAGTGTGAATGTGGCTTAGGCACCTTAACTTACAAGAAACAACAGTGCACGTTCTTGAGATTTTTTTTTTTTTTTTTTTTTGTCACGCTGAAGTTCTTTTCCACCTATAGCAAATGTAAATACATGCTTTTTAGGGAACCTCTTTCTCCCTTACTCACACTACTCCATACTGATCTGGTGAGGTTGAATATATACATTTTAGAGTCCAAAATGTTACCAAATGAACACAGTTCAACAATCAATTTTTCTATGATAGGGCGAAAGAATCTGGACCCTTCCTTTACCTCTTAGAGTTCCAAGAAAGACTCATCAGGAGCACCTTGGACTTGGCTAAGCTCATTCAAGGTCACCACGCTTTCCTTATGTTTCTTTTTTCAGCTATATTGCAGCTTCTTTCTCCATCTTTTTATTAGTACATATTAGTGATACACTCTATTTATGTTAAACTTGAGCAATATCTGCACGTAAATACTGATCAACATCATGTTCCCTTCCCTTCTCTTACCCTTCCACCCCTCATCCCCCCTTCCTGTCCACGTATTCTTCTCCCTGCCTCCCAACATCTCACCCCTTGACTGCATTATTTATGTATACTCTGGGTTTCTCATACTACAGAAACCATGTGATGTTTAGTTCTCTGTGTCTGGTTCACTTCACTAAACATAATGGTTTCAGGTTGTATCCATTTTCCGACAGATGACTCAGATCTACCTGTCTTTATGGAAAAGCAGTACCCCTTGTGTGTATATACACCTCATTTCCTTTACCCATTGGTCTATTGATGGAAAATTTGGCATCTTTCATGACTTAGCTATTATTAGTTTCTCTTAAACATGGGCATGCCTAGGGAAGCTGTGGCAGGTGAATTGCCATGAGTTCGAGGCTGGCCTAGGCTACATAGTGAACTCAAGATCAGCCTGGACTATAGAGTGAGACCCTTTGTCAAACAAACAGAGACAAACAGACAGACAGAAGGACAGACAGAGAGACAACCCTCCCAAAAAAACATGAGCATGCATGTATCTCTGTTATACAGTGTTTATAAATCTTTTGTAAAGATAGCCGGAAGAGGTATTGCTGGGTCAAATAAAATATCCATTTTCCGCATTTTCTGGATTCTCCATGCTGTTTTCTGTAGTTGTTGACAGCTCCGCCAGCAATGTAAAAGGGTTCCCTTTTCACCACATAGATGCCAGCAGCTATTGCTTTTGAGCTCTTGATAAAAGCCATTCTCACTGGGGTAAAGTGGTACTTTCGTGTTGTTTTGATTTCCATTTCTCTAATGACTAAAGATGTTGAACATTTTTTTCAATATCTGTTGGCCATTTGTACTTCTGAAAAATGCATGTTCATTTCAATTGCCTGTTTTTAATCAGATACTCTACTTTGAGGAGTATATTTTTCTTCAGTTCTTTGTATATTCTAGTTATTAGCTCTCTGTCTGAGGAGTGTGTGGTAAAATGTTTTTCCCATTCCATTGGTTCTGTCTTCACTCTGATGATTGTTTCCTTTGCTGTACAGTATATTTTTAATATAAGCCACAGAATATATTTAATTCAAATTAGACATGAAACTAAAATGATGTTTGGTCCTTATCAAGTATCAATTACATTGTTTAAAAAAAAACAGCACAGGGGCCTGGAGGAATGGCTCAGTGGTTAAAGTACTTGCCTAGCAAGTGCTAAGTCAAATGCTAAGTACCCGAGTTCGATTCCCCAGCACCACAAAAGCCAGGCAAGGTCGTACATGCCTATAATCCCAGCACTTGGGAGGCTGAGGCAGGAGGATTGCCATGAGTCCAGGGCCAGCCTGGGTTCCATGATGAGTACAGGACCATCCTGGGCTACAGAGTGAGACCCTGTCTCAAAAATAGAATAAAATAAAATAGCAACAATAAAAAAAAAACAGCACAGTACATTTGCGTCTACATTCTGGCACTCCAACAAGGCACAGTCACATCCAGTTGGAAGAGATGACAGATCCAGCAGTGCCCACCAGTGCTCAGTGCTCATGGATCTGAGGGGACTGGGAGAGTCACAAACCTAACCTGATACAAAATGATCCTGCAGCAAGTCTGAAGGAGAGGAGCTTCCCTCCTAATGTGTGAGAATGCAAGCTCAAGTAGCAGGAAGTAGACAACTGTATAACTGATGTGTTTTATTAAATAGTAAACATATTGCTTCTTGTTCACTTACGCTGTTGGTGGTGTTGCTTGTGTGAACAGAAGCGATAAAAGCTCTCTACACACTTTTCTTCACCTTAGCTATGGCAGAAGGTTTTAAATTTGATGTAATCCCAGGTTAATTGGGGTTGTTAATTGGTGGTGTAAGTTCTTTTGCATCAGATGTTCTATGAGAAGATCTCTATACCTGTGTCATAAAGGGTTTCACCTATTTTGTCCTCCAGGAGGTTCGGTATTTCTGCTTTAATATCTAGGTCTTTAATCCATTTTGATTTGATTTTTGTATGTAGTGAAAGATGTGGGTCTAGATTCATTCTTCGACATGTGGATAACCAGGTTTTCCAGCACCATTTATTGAAGAGGCTACCCGTTTTCCAGTGCACGTTTTTGGTCTCTTTGCCAAAGATCAGATAACTGAGGGTATTTGGGGTTGTTTCTGCATTCTCAATTCTGCTCCATTGGTCAACCTGTTTTTATGCCAGTACCGTATGTTTTTAAATCACTGTTGCTTTGCAATGTAACTTGGTGCCACCTACTTTTGTCTTGCTGCTCAAGTCTGCTTAGGCTACTCTGGGTCTCTTTTAATTTTACTTGAACTTTAGGATTGTTTTCCTAGCTCTAGGGAAAAATGTTGGTATTTTAATAGAAATTGCATTGAATCTATATATTCATTTTGGTGGTATGGCCATTTTGACAATATTAGTTCTGTCTAACCAGGAAAAGGGGATATCTTTCCATTTTCTAAAGTCATTTTCAGTATCTTTTTGCAGTATAATATAGTTTTTATTGTACAGGTGCTTCAGTTTCTCAATTAGGTTTGTTTATAGGTATTTAGTTTTGGGGGGCTATTGAGAATTGGATTGTTCTCTTCATCTCTTTATCAGTGAGTTCATTTAGTGTAGAGGAATGCTATTGATTTGTTTGTATTAATTTTGTATCCTGCAACTTGGCTGAATTTGTTAATTATTTCTAAGTATCTCTTGGTGGAGTTTTGGGCTCTTATATGTAAAACATCATGGAGCTCATCTAGAAATAGATGTGAGAGTTTTGCTTTTTTTTTTATCATAAGACACAGCAAGTGGATGTTGTAATATGTTCTTACAATCCCAATACCCTGGGAAGTTAAAGAAGGAGGATCACAAATTCGAGCCCTGTTTGGGCAACTTCATGATTTAGCAAGACTCTGCCCCAAAATTAAAAATAAAAATGAGTATGGATGTAGCTCCGTGCAGAGACCTGGGTTCAACTCCCAGTTCTACAACAAACAAACAAACACAAACACAGCAAAGCATGCTGATCTGAGGAGAAGCCAGGTTCTCTTCCCACGGTTCACTTTCCGAGCAGCTACTTTCGTCAGAATGTAACACTATCTGGTTCCATGGAAGATATGGTTGTTTTCTTACCTGTTTGTATATTTTTTTGTTTGTTTGTTTGCTGTTGTTACATTGCTGGAAATCGAACCCAGCACCATGTTCGTGCTAGGCAAGCACTCCATAGATGACCTACACCCTCAGCCCGAGAATGAGTAGTTTGTATCTAATTGTCAATTTATTTGATTGTCTGTCATTCTTTACTTACTTTGCATAATTAGTATCACAAAATACTAACAACATTCTTTTTATGTACTTTTTGCGATGCTGGTGATAGAACCCAAGGTCTTGTCCATAACCACATAGCTGGCAGGAGCACTCGCTATATCCCTGGTCCCCCAGCAATTCTTATATATATTAAGTTCAAAGGAGAATAAGTTGAGAACCTTTGAGGGCTCTGATATCAGCCAAATGCAAAGGCGCACACACCCTTAGTCCCACCCCTGTGGGAGGCTGAGATAAGAGGATCAGAAGTCTAGCCAAGCTGCCAATGTAGGCAATTTTTAGTGACTTAAGGAGACTTCTGCCTCCCTCAAAATTAAATGAAAATTAGGTAAAGAGAAAGGACTGGGGATAAAGCTCAGTGCAAAGGCTCAGGTTCAACCTCTAGGACCACAAAACAAGTGAACTTGCAACGCACTGAACTGATAAGGGTGTGAGTAGCCCACAGTCAAAATCTGGATCTTGCTCTAAAATATTGTATGATCTTTACTTTGTTTTTGTACCTAAATCTTGCTGTAAAATTTGAGTTTATGTATGCACCCTTAAAACACATTGACAAGCCTTCCTACTGTCGGCAATTTCTACTGATACTCCGTAAAGACTAGTGTTGTAAAACAGTAAAATCAATGTTATTTCCACTACATGGGGACACAATGAAGTATTGTGTACTTTTTTGTCCTGCATAGCAAATGTACAGTCAAGTAGCTCAAGAGAATGTTCAACCCAAACGCATATTTATTTATGTGGATGTATCTTCCCCACCAAACCTTATTCAAGTGAACTGAATTCAGGTCATTTTCAAGGAAAAATATGACCATCTCATGAGAATGAAATATAAATTCATGATATTTCTTCATTCTTGACTAAGTAACTGTTCCGTGAGAACAATAGCCATTTGGGAGTCTTTTTCAGCCTGGTTTAGACTGTAATCTCTTCACCCCTTACACCACTGAGATACAATTGTATGTATAATTGTATGGTGTCTTAAAGCCATTTTTCTGCTAGTTTTTATCATAAAACAGCAGAAGTTTACCAGAACCAAAAATACTTTTATTCACATTGTTGAGTGGACTTTCATGCTTTTCGCCCATTCTTTAGAAAATGAAAAGCTAATGCCATGTAATCACAATTTCCTGGGATTCTGACAAACCATTAAAGAGGCACATTGATGCTTTCTGAATGGGGACACTGTGGCACGTTTTGGATTGGGTCTGTTCTGGGGGCCTGAACACTCATAAGCCCAAATCAGAGTTGTGAAAGGTTTCTTTTGTGTCCAAATCACGCAGACTGTCTGATTTCAACCGTGATGCGTGTGCTTCTGGGTGAGTGCAGATGGTGAGTTTTTTCTTTTATTTTCAGGAGTGGAGGGGACTTAATTAAGCCTATATCAATTATGTTCATACACCAAGCAAATTTCATTTTGTATGTGTGTAAGATGAAACGCTCTAAAATTAAGTTTTCAGTTACATGTTCTTCTTTGCTTGTTCTAGAGCTGCTATAAATCAAACAAATGCCACACAGAATGAACTTTCTTTGATGCAGGGATAAGAGGAAGATTTCTGGGAGTGACGACGTTTAATGACAAAGCAGTTCACCTCTCTTTCTAGATATACTGGGCAGTGTTTTGAACCTGTGTTCTTTTTTCTTATGCTCTTGATGTAGCTTCCTCTTCCTCCAATGTTCAAAAATACCTCTGAAGTGTGTGCTTGTTTTGAGTACTTGTTTGTAGGGTCCTGAAGCAATTTTTCTAAAAAATCTATTAGTTTCCAGGAAAGTGGTTGCTGAAAACAAAATTGGGAGACTACAGATGTAGCTCAAGGGTAGAGTGCTCTCCTGGTGTGCACAAGGCTCTGAGCTTGGTCCCTGGGCTACACACACACACACACACACACACACACACACACACACACACACAGAGTATCTGATATACTGCCAGGTATGTTCGACAACCAACATGGTTGATTGCTGCTCACATATTGAGCACAGTACCAGGAAAGGTCCCCCAGCCTCCACTGTTCCAGGCAGGAAGTGATTAAACAGAGTGCTGTGGGCTTCTGCCAGGAGGCCTAAGCAGGAGCAGATCTGCTTTTGATTCTGCAGATAGGAGGCAAGGGCTACAGCTTCAGGAAGCAAGTCTGCAGGGCCTGAGACTAGGGCTAACTGGGGCAGACAAGATTAATATGGGTCTCTCAGACAGAGGGGCAGGGCTGCAGGACTGGGCAGGCTCTTCGTCAGCTTGGAAGGGTGAGCTTATGGGATACTAGAGTATATTAAACAGGGCTCAACCTGGAATGTGAGTTCAGTGATTTTCAGTACATCTTTTTGTGATCTTCATTAAATTCAATGTCAAAGAATACACTTAAGGGCCTATATGTAGAAACATGGAACTGTTTCATCTGAAATAAGAAAATTTGCCCCAGAAAGATGAAACTAGCCTCTACCAAGTTGAGCAAAGCTGTTTTGATCTGTACGTGCTATGTGCGATTCTAGCCTGTGTGAAGGATCCACAAGCTACTTTGGATAAGTCAAATAGCCAGATTGAGATTGTGTAGGAGCCAACACGGTCTTGTGAAAATGAGATGGAAGGCAGCTAACCCGGGGTGAGGTGTTTGAATTATTCAGCCTCAAGGACAAGAGCTGTTTACTGCACCTCCAAGGTACGCAATGCTTTGGTAGGCATCGCAGAAGTGGAGGCGGCTAGTGAAAGGTACCGGGAAGGGAAGGGGATGGGCTTGCCACAAGCTAACTCTAATCTCCTACAACTTCTGCACCAGCAGCACATGCTCGTGAGCAGCGATGTTCTGAGGTGAGATCTCGGGGAGTCCTGACATGTTCTGTGACAGGTGTGCACGGTGTTTAGGATAGTGTTAAGACCATGCGTGGTGGAATGCAGTTACTCAGGATTAAACTCCAGCTACGTAGCTTGTTGGTTTTTTCACAGTTCTCTATTTTTTCACTTGCACAAGCATTACGACAGCCATATATCTGTCACAGGAAAGGAGAAATGTATCCAGATACTTAAAGTACATATGTATCAGCTAGTTTGGTCAAGTACAACTGAAAATGACACAGGGAGGTCTGTGTATCCCGTTGCCTATTATGTACTCATGCTTGGAGAATGGTGAGCTTGTGTCATTGACTATGAGATAGCCCAGTAATCAGAGTTCACAACCCTTCAGTCACGTTCAAGAAGTGGAAATTTACTGCGCAAAGATCAAGGCCTTATGATCATAAGGGAGTATATCTCAAGGATACCTGAAGGAAAATTAAAATTCCCTTTTTATTGAATTTAACATAATATAGATTCAAGTCTCATCGTTCAAGTGAATTTAGTTAATATTAACCAAAGAAAACTCAGACAAGTGAAGTAGAAAAAGCCTTACTGTACTTTCGTGTGAACTAACAGTTCCTGTCCACTAGGGGGCAGCCCACTCACGAAAACCACAGACGTACAAAAAATAAATAAAATTTGTAATTAAAACAAAACAGTTGCAATATCAATAAAATTTTTACTGGAGTTACAAACACATAGCAGAACTGCCGGGAAACACAGAAAACAAAAGGTAACATTCTCAGAGCCAGCCGGACCAATGAGAGGCCTAAGGTACTAAAGTTCACTGCAATTAGGCCAGGTGGCACAAGTTCATAATCACAGCACTCTGGGAGGCCGAGGCAGGTGGGCTGCAAGTTCGAGTTCAGCCTGTTCAACTTAGCAACTTAGCGCAACAATGCCTCAAAATGAAAAATAAAAAAGGGCTGGGAATCAGAATGTAGCTCAGTGTGAGAGCCCTGAGATAGATCCCCCGTACAGGGGGGAGAAAGTGTGCTGCACCAGAGCTGAATTCAATCTGCTGGATAGGATTAAATACAGAAAAAAAAACTAATGACAACCATCGCAATAAAGTTTCAAATATATAATACATAAATGTCCAACAAGAGGTATTTTAGGTCTCCTTCCTGTTCTAAAAAGCGGCATGAACAACAGCGACCATAAAAACATAAAATGAATTGTGAGCTTCTCAGTTAAGAAATGTGTCTCCTAATTCAGGATTATGGTCCACATTTGGCAAGCCTGAAGGACTCATATCCAGAGAAATAACCATGTTTTAGAGGTCCTGAGATACCCCTAGAATAGATACACCCTACGCCAGAATATAGAAACCATACTGGGTATAGAAGAAAGAAACTAAACAACCGCAGCTTTGAACCCTCTTTGGGTTTTGGCGAAACCAACTTACTTGGTGGGTTGAATTCTGTTAGCAAGGAACTAAGAGGCAGCTGAATACCAACATGCTATAAGTGGGGCTGGAGGAATAGCACAGCCATTGAGATGCCTGTGTAGCATAGTGCAACGCCCTGAGTTCCATTCCCTGCACCACAGAAGCCAGGTAAGGTGGAGCACACCTGCAATCCCAGCACTTGGGAAGCTGAGGCAGTAGGATTGCTGTGAGTCCAAGGCTAGCCTGGGCTTCATAGTGAGTTCAGAACCAGAGTGGTCTAGTCTACCGAGTGAGACTGTCTCAAAAAATGCTGTAATTTGCAATAACCAGGGCCCACGTGAGTATAGTGAAAAGATCATCTTTGATGTTAAAGGGGCCAAATGCATGTGTTAGTGTCACTGATGCACGGGAATTTTGTAAAACTATGAAGCACTAATAAGATTTTAGAGAGACATAAAATCTGTTTTTATCATGGAAACACGATTGTATCATCTATTTATAAGATTTTATCAATTAAAAAACCCTTTTCAAGACACTGTCTCCTCATTAAAACCTTCTTCAGATGGAATTTCACAACAGTTAGGTGAGGTAACTCAGCCCAAGTACCTGCTGGTGCTTGAGCACCACAGCAAGAATGCCAAGAAGGCTCTTCTTCTTGTAATTTGATCCTCACACCAATAGATTGTAATCTCAGGCTGGAGGAATAGCATTGTGGTTAGGGTACTTGCTTAGCAAGACTTAAGGCCCTGAGTTCAATTCCCCAGCACTATGTAAACCAGGCATGGTGGTACATGCTTGCAATCCCAGTACTCAGAAGGTAGAGGCAGGAGGATTGCTATGAGTTTGAGTCTAGCCTGGAGTACATAATCTGCACGTGGCAGGATTTTTAAAAATCCAAGGTCTAGGGGAAATAAAGGCACATACTTAAGGTTACACAGCTGAATAGAGTTTAGACTTGAACTCAACTATATTTTCTCATCTCTCAATGTGTGTTTCAAGGCACTATTCACTAGTTACTGCTTCATTGCTAGGGAAGAAATACCCAACACCCACAATTTAAGGAAGGATATCTTTATTTTAAGCTCACAGTTTCAGAAGGTCTCAGTTCATTCACGAGTGGCTGGTAATGGCAGGAATTGTCTGGTACAGAACAACTGCTCATGGCATTGCAAGAAGAAAAATGAGGGTTCTCTAGAGCAAGCCAAGGCAAGAGTATATCCCATATGAGGCCACTCCTGTAATAGGCCACAGCCTATAATCCTCCACATGCCCATAATCTGTCCCTCTTGATCAGTCCCTACCTTCTAACAATGAAATCCATAGACAATTCACGGCATTCAGATACATGAGGCTTTGGGGAGACATTTCAGATCCTAACCACAACATTCCACTCCCAGCCCCCAAAAGACTCATGTTCCCCCCATGCAAAATGTATTCGGTCCTTCTCCAAGAGTCACCAAAGTCTTAACAGCTTCAGCACTGCTAAAGAAACTCCAAGTCCACAGTCTCCTCTGAGATGTAAGACAAACTTTTAGCTGTGAGCTCCTGTTCAAACCAAAGAGTTAAGCACTTCCAACATAAAAGGGTACAGGGTAAACATTTGCATTCCAAAAGGGATGAATAAGGTAATAAAAGGCAATAGGACCAGAACAATTCCTAAATCTGGCAGGGCAAGGGTTAAATCCTGTAGCTCCATGTCCAGCAACTGGAGTAAATGCTGGTGAGGCATGAACTCCAAGGGGCTTGGGTGGTCCCACCCCTGTGGCATTGCTGCTGACTGCAACCTCCATCCTCTCTCCTTTGGGCTGGATCCACTCACGGCCTGCTGCGTTTCTCAGCTGACAATCCATGCTCCTGGCTTCTCCAAATTTTCGGGCTCTCCACTGGACCTTAGGCTTCTCCTTCACAATTTCACACATTGCCCTCTCAGGGGCACACAGCTTGGCCTCCAAGGACTTCCTCTGAAATCTGGGTGGAAGCCTCCATGAACCCACAACTCTTGGGCTGCGCAAGCTTGTAAAGCCGGGACCGTGTGGATGTCTCCAAGATCCGCCACTCGCTCGAGCAGGAATCTGGCTCCTTTGTGCCACGGTTGCAGCAGCTTCTGAGTGCCTGGATTGCTGAACTCTAGGAAGCTGAACTCCAGCAAACGCTTCCCTCTTTGGCCCTACAGGGAGTCCTGGGGTACTTGTCACAGGACAAGATCTTTTGCCTTTGCACCCTTTAATTGGTAAACGGTGGGATCTTGCTGATTCCTGAGTCACTGTGAAGGCCTCTTTCTTACAGTCCTGATTCCATCTTCTTGGCTTTTGTTTAATGTTAGTTTCTTGAACAACCACAGGCTTTTCTACTGCAGACTACAATCTTTTTACATCTGTTCTCTCTGCCATTGTCTCCTGTCCATCACTATAAAGCTGGCTAAAAGCTGCAAACACTAGCCATGTAGCAGTTTGAACTTCAGTCTGCCTTGAGATTTCCTCCACCAGAGTAAGCAGTCCACCACCCTTCATCTCAATTTCTGGCGAAGTCTCTGGACAAGGGCAAAATGCCGACAAACTTTTTGCCAGATCATAGCACACATGGTTTTTAGGCCACTTGCCAATACAGTCCTCCTTCCCACCTGAAACTTCTCGAGCCTGGCCTTTCCAATCCACACTCCCATCAGCATTCTGGTCTTCTGATCTCTGACCAGAATCTCCCCTCAAGCTCGGCTCAGAGCACTCCAAGGCTTCTCCAGCTAGCATCCCCAAACTTTTCCAAATTCCCTCTGCAAACCAGTTCCGAAGACTTCTGAGCCACATCTTCAGGTAAAGTATAGCAACGACCCCACTTCTCTGGTACCAATTTCTGTTTTAGCTACTTTTTCATTGCTGTGACTCAATACCCGACACCCACAAACTTAGGAAAGAAAAGGTTTATTTTAGCTCATAATTTCAGAAGGTCACAGTCCACTCAGAGGTGGCCAGCAGCAATGGAAGTACATGGCAGAGACAGAGGTGGAGGCAGCTCCCCATGACATCACAAACAGGCAGGCAAGTGGAGACTCGTCACCCAAGGAAGGCAGGTCTCCTCCCAGTGATCAGCCCCTCCTACATCCAGATGTGGAAGGTGTGGTCACTACATGCCTTTAATCCTGACTTACACTCCTTTAATCCTAACTCACGTGCCTTTAGTCCTAACTTACATGCCTATCTACCAACAGCACATGGTTCCATAGACAATTCATTAACCTCTAAATACATGAGACTTTTAGGGGACATTCCAGAACCAAACCACATCATAAAAGGAATTCCTTCCCCTGCTCTCCCAGAATCTAATCAGTGGCAGCCTTGACCAGATGCCCTTTGTCTGGATTTCCCATCCTTCTGGTCCCGGCTTCATGGTTTCAGTAACTCCAATGTTTCTTCAGGGTACCTGTATGGGGTAGGGGTTTGTCACTTTCACTGAGTATAAGAATGCCATGGGGAGCTTTAGCTGGTACCAAAGTCACATCTAATCAGTGCTTCAGAGTCTGGAGTGGTCCATCCTGGTGAAGACTGCTCAGGCAATTCTGGTATTAAGAGTCAAATATTCCAGATACTCTAGCTGAGCTACTACTTTCTCTCCTAGTTGACACTGGAGGCTGAACCGTAGTCCATCTAATCAAATCAGAATGTCCTGGGAGATATTTCTCCCTCTCCTGTTCTCTGCACTATGAGTAAGTCTGAAACTCAGTACTCCAAATTCTCCAACTCCAAATGCAATGCTGCCACCGGAAACATTGTTAGTCCCAAGAAGAGAGGCCTCTGTTAAAACCGAGGACTATGGACAGAAAGACAAGACTTAGGAAAGACGGAAGGTGGTTAACAAAGTGGCTTGCCAGACAAACGTAAGGAATTGTGGGGAGGGGACACCTCAGGAGGAGTTGAACTAAAGAGAATGAATAAATATGGACAGTCTAACTGAGTTTTCCAGGAGTGGATGAAATAGGTCAGAGTGGAGCAGCTCTCCTCCAAAAGTTGTTTTAAAAGAACCAAGCTGGTACACCAGTCTGCTGCACTATCTTCACGGAAGTACAACAGTGTGGCTGGAAGCTCAAATAAACATCCTGGATGGTGATAGCATTGGGCAGAAATCTGTGCTTCCGAGACTGTGAATGGTTTAGTAAAATTTTTTTTTGTAGTGAATAAGAGTGCAAGATAGATCCTGGGATAATTTACTTATTTATTATTTATTTAGTGATAGTGGGGTTTGAGCCCAGAGCCTGCACACTGAGCTACACCCCCAGCTTGTTATTTAGTTTTGATTTTGAGACACAGTCTCACTATGTCACCAAGTAGCCAAGGCTGGGATTGAAATTGTGATCCATCTGTCTATGCCTTTTTGGTTTACGGGTGTGTACCACTAGTAGGTCTGGAATAAT
>PVKB01000442.1:170673-174145 GCA_004027205.1 Ctenodactylus gundi
TGTGTGTGTGTGTGTGTGTGTGTGTGTGTGTGTGTGTGTGTGTGTGTGTGTGTGTTGGGGCGGAGGAGCGGGATTCGCAGGGTCTTTGGCTGTGGGGCCAGCTTGGCCCGGCCCGCTTTGGTCTCAGTGTGTGTCCTTTAAAGTTGTGACAGGTTATTAGCAACAGAAGGGGCACCCAGGGTCAGGAAGAAGCCGCGCGCCCCGGGCCGGGTCCGTCCGCTCCTGCCAACTGCAGGTGGCGGGACCGGTTAGAGGTCACGGGGGCACCAAGGAGAGTTTGGGCGCACGGCGCAGGATGAGGGCCCGAAGAGAGGATTTCCGCGCAGCGGGCAGAGCAATCTGTCAATTTTCTGAAACCTGGATGCCCCCAAGCTGTGCCCCAGAGAAACAAAATAGGGGGCGTTGGGGACAATGCGTGTGAGCTGATGCGGCGATTCCCGAAAATAGCTAAATGAGTAGCTCTGCGCAGAGTCCACAATCCTCAAATCAATGCCCCGTCAGACCCGCCTTTCCGGAAAAGGATAGATTTATTTTTATTTTTTGCCAAAGATGGTAGTTCATTAAAATAGTCTGCTCTGAAGTAAGTGGGGTGGAAAGCGGCCACATCTCTGCGAAGGGACTTGGGGATCCCCTCCTCGCCCCAGGTCGCTGTGCAGTGGGGGGCAAACTCCTGCCTTTTGTTTGTTGCTGAGGGATGCGCATTGTGGCAGCAGCCGAGCGAAGGGGGGAAATTAATTGCAGCCAATTAATAATTAATCCCCCTTAAACAGCTTTATTATCTCTCCCGAACGACAGGGATTTGTCTGATAACCCCCCGAAGACCAAATGTCAAGTTTAACCAAATAGTTATTGCTTTATCAACCCGAGTCTGCAAATAAATTAATCAAAAGCAAATCTGTCCTTTGTGCGGCTCATTCGCTGGTAATGGATGGATATGAAGATTTGCCGATATTATTGTCTGTCATTCAATCTAACAAAGTGAACATTTATTGCATATATATTAAAAATTATCCCGGAATCGAGTGGCGCCGGGATGCATTTATTGGAGTCTTCCCAGGGGTGAGGTCCCCTCGGATGGGAGCGCGTGGGGAAGAGGGAAGGTGCGGCAGTGCGAGTCCCAAATCTCTTTAAGTCTCCGCGCCCGCCTCTGCCCTCTCCCCGAGGCGTCGCACCCCCCGGTCTTTGCCGCTGGAGCCTTGGGACGGGCAGTCCCGCCTGTCGCCAGGAGGCCGGGGTCGGGCGGAGGGTGGGGAGTCCGGGCTACTGTCAAAACCCGCGGCCCGGAGCCTCGAGCACTCGCGAGGGGACTCACTCTAGGAAATTTAGGGAGGAGGAGTGATTGAGGAGAGCGAGCCGGGAGGGGACAGCTCTTCTTTGTCTTCTTTCGGGTTACATCATTTTCTAATTAGGCATAAAATTGTCTTCATACACTGGTATCGCGGCCTTCATAAACATCGCCATTATGGTTCATAAGGCCGGCATTGTGGGCAGGCCATCCCAAAATAGAAAGAGCTGGGGAGCCAGAGGCCTGGAGTCCGGGAGGCCCAGCTCTGTTCCCCCCTGGGAGAAGATGGATGGCCTGTGTCACACAGATGATGACTTGGGACTATTAAATTGTCAGAGGAGGGGGACAATCCTTACCAGCTCCCAACGCTGGTGGGGAATTCTAGGGACAGACGCCAGCCAGTCGTGGGTAGGAGGAAAAGCCAGGACAATTAGATCAGCCCCACGGGTTGGTGGCACGTGGAGACGGAGCAGAAGGTGCCCGCTGAGGTGAAGGGTCTCCTCCCTGGTTTCGGCTGCCTACCTGGTCTCCAGCTGGCCTCTCCCTGAAGCCCACAGCCAAGTGGAGCAGCTGAGGGCTCTGACGGGAGAGAACTGTTTCCATTATTTGGAACTGAGGGCCAAGCCCAGCCTCCAGCCCGGGTCAGGGTTGGTGGGGAGGGGGCGCCATTAACTGCGTAGACATGGATGGAGTTGCCCAGAGACCCCCAGGCGTGGCGTCAGACGAGGCAATTGCTGTCCTGCCAGGATGGGCACGCGGCCCCGACCCCGGCGGAGCCCACTAGCAGCCCTCTCCCCTTTACAATAAGCAGGCTTGACATAGAAAGCTCCTCTGCACTTGTCTCCCCCTGCTTGACCTCCTGAACCCATGAAAGTCTTCTGTCCTTTTAGCCAAGGTACATTTTTCTTAGAAAATACGATTTTAAAGCTGCTAAGTCTGGTCCCCTGTCTTGCCCACATTTAGTTTGAGCTCTGGTACTTCATGGAATTGACTTTATTGCCACACAAACCAAGTCAGGCATCTCCCTGTATTTGCCAAGGCATGGCTATGCTGTTCCTGATATCCTGAGGTTTCCAAGGTGACTTAAGGTACTTGGTGCTGGGAGCAGTTGTCCTGCCTCCAAAATCCCCTCCTGGATTTAATCCTTTAGGTCAAGGGTGCAGGCAGGAAGGGAAGCCCTAACGTGTGCTGACCCCCCAGCTTGGTCCCTGGTGGCCTGCGGATGCACGGGTGGGGGCGGGCGTCTGGGAAAGTCTGGCGCCTGCCTGCGTGCGCTCTCTCTGACCTGATCTGGCAAGCAGTGGGGGTGAAGTAGGGAAGTGCCAGGCTGGCGCCACACTGCGCTGCCAGGCGCCAAGATAGAAGGGAGCCTGTGGTAGAGCGAGAGGTGGAATGGATCCTAAATCTGTGAGCAAAATCACACCTGGCCAAGTCAGTGTAGCTGGAGTGGCCTGGGGATGCCCCGGCCAGCTTTGCCCCAGGCTCCGCCTGGCTGGGAGGGGGAATGGGCAGCACTGTCCGGCCACTGCCATGTTGCCAGTCATCTCTTGTAGTCAGGCCCACATGGCTGCAGGTCTTAGCAGAGCAGATGGGAATCTCAGCACTTCAGAGATGGAAAGGTGCCTTGAGGTCCTATGTCTGAGGACCTCCAAGTGTAAAGGTACCTCAACAAAGCCAGGCAGGTTCAGGCAGGTTTGGCCTGCGGATTGGCCCTGGCTCCCTCCTCTGCAGAGGATATGTGAGGACCTGAGGCTAGGCCTTGCCACAGTTCACCTTGTTGGGTACAGAGCTGGAGGCCTTGGCTCTCCTTGTTCAAGAATGACGGCAAGTGGCACTTATAGGAACAACACTTCGACTTAGCAACTGTTTTTTTTTTTTTTTAATGCTATACCCGTTACCTTTTTATTTTTAATTTTGGATAGAGTCCAAGTTGCTTTGGCTGGGCTAGATCTTGTGAACCTCCTGCCTCAGCCTCCCAGAGTGCTAGGGTTATAGGTCTGCACCATCCAGCCTGGCTTTTCTGGAGTCTTACGTAGCAACTGTTTTAAAACACACACACACACACACTCAAACACACACGCACAGAGGCATCGCAGGCTTCTAAACATCTGGAGCCAGTTTTTCTTATACTATGTTTATTTTCATAAAATAAGTACCCTGAAAAGGCTGAATGGGAGTGTATTTTCA